>BPLQ01010044.1:301677-325589 GCA_021605075.1 Caerostris darwini
ATTCCGCGTTCAAAGTCTGTTAATTCCCGTCGTGCGGTCATCATCACGTCAAAACCTCTTCACATGAATAACTTGAACAGAAATGAAAGCTGTGCGAAAGCACTGCGTATTTATACCTGTTCTACGCGATGCTACTGGCATCTGAAAATTTGCATATTGCTATCCCATGACTTTTGTCACTTCAGTGTATTAAATGTTCCAGGAGGCGCGCGTATCATGAGTTCGCAGAATACAATTTAATTATTCTGTGAACTTATAAATAAAACAACCAATATTTGTCATATATTCGCAATAATATTATTTTAAAATCAAAGGTTAATTTTTCTTCATAATTTCGACAGTTAGTTATTGAATATATGGATGCACACATAATGTATTTTTTTAATACATTGGTTTTCACTACATTGGCCATTAGGAAATAAATATATTTTGTAAAAGGGAGATAAATCTCACGGGCCGGAAAAATTTTCAAGGTGGGCCGCGGGTTGACCACCCTTGCCATAGGGCGTGACCCCAAGATCGGTATGATATATTTTTTATAGATAAAAGTTAAACAATATTAGACCTCTTAACAACTTAAAAATTATACTAATTTATAAAGTATCATAAACTTAAGCTATATTGAATTTTTTTAAAAATTACTTTCTTTGCAACAATAAAAATAGAAAAAGTATTGATGGTTTAATAATTGCTGCATTTTTGTGTGCTTGTACATATGAATGTAATAAAATATTTTTAAAAGAAAGAAAAATCCATCAAATCAAATTATTTTATCTCTCTATTATATTCATCATCATTATCAATAGCACAAATGCCCTGAGTGGGCCAAGGCTTTCCTTTGAAGAAATTTTCATTCATTCCTCTCGGTGGGAATGAACCTCCAATTCTAAACTTTTAGTACAGCAAAATCCTTCTCAACTGCATCTATCCATCGCAACTTGGGTCGTTCTCTTCCTCTTTGTCCCTGTGGCTTGCCAAAACGAACCTTTATACAGAGCTTAAGTCATTCTTTCTAAATACATGAGAAGCCCAGTTTAATCTATTCACCTTAATAAATTTTATAATATCTGGTACATTATAGCATTTACAAATTTCTATGTTATACCGTCTTCTCCAACAATCACTTTCCTTAACACCTTCAAGAACAGCCCTTAAAATCTTCCTCTCAAACATACCCAAATGGATCTCATCAGATCTTGCCAAATTCCACGTTTCAGAGCCATAGACCAAAATAGGTCTAATAAGGGTTTTTATATAACAATAATTTAGTTTTTCTGCTTATGAACTATGATTTAAACAGATTTCTTAAGCCAATTAAGGCCTTATTGGCAGACACAATTCTGATCTATTATACTATTTGTCAAAACTACAGAAGTAAAACTTATCATTATATAACATCATTTATTGAAAAATGATGAAACGCAATTTGTACTCAAGCATTATTTAAAATAAACTGCCATGTTTCCTAGTTCTTAGATTTCAAAATGTTGAATGAAAGTAATATTTATGGAAGTAAAACATCACGGAAAAGTGAAATCATCTACTTTACAGTAAATATTCCTTTGATATTTATTGCGAAGTAGGTCACTCTGACAGAAATATAGATCTTCCATCATGATTTCATAGAATTTATCAACGTGTTCATCAAGACTTGTGGAACTGCGTGATACTCTTTTTAAACAACATTTGTCAGTTGCTGGAAAACCCGTAGAAGCATTTGGCACAGTGTAAGTCGGCAACCTACTGTATCCTACATCTATATCTCATTTACGTCTTCAGAGCAAGCTTGCCAATCCATTCGAGTGATGTTTTCAATTTCCAAGCATTCTGACACCAAAAAATGACAGAAGTGAATGCGAAAATTGTGAAATGTAGATGTGAATAGGTGAGTAAGTGCGAATTATCACTCATCAATAAAAAAATATGATCCAACACTATCCCTAAATAGCCTTACAGAAGGGTGGCCTGATGGTCAATTGGCTAGCGCTCTAAGCCTTTGGTACCAAAGGCTTTAGATTCGAATTCCGGGATGACAGTGATGCTTGTTAGAGGTTCGGAATCTACGTTAAATTGTAGTAATTAATAATAAATTAGCCTAAAGCCTTGTCTAATTAGCCTAAAGTGTATATAAAATGAACGTAGGGCGACGAGCCAAACCTTACAGAGGGTTACAAGATCTCACCCACATATCTTTGAAAGATCTGTGGGCGAGATCTTGGAACCCACTAGGCGCACAACCACTCGACGATTGCTTACTACAAGTCGTTTTTGTTGTAGCTCTTATATATCACCATTTTATCTAGAATTTTCAACAAATTTCTTTCATATTTTTCAAAGTAAGTTAGAAAAACCCTTATATTCCTTGATTTCAAATTAATCGTGAGAAAATTAAGTGCAATAATTGTGAGTAAATATTGATTACATAATGACTCATTTTAGCAGAAGGGTGGATATTAACAGATGATTACATAGTGACTGGTGCATATTAGCAGATGGTCAACAAAAAGTAAATGTCGCATATTATCTTAAATTTCGAGTAGTTCCTATTCAAAATGAATATATATCACCAAATACCATTATATAGAATATTTACTGTTTATTTTTATATGAATTAAAATGTTTATACGCATTATTTTCTTTTTTGTTTGGTATTAAACTATCGTAAAATTAAATATTTATTTCTTGTTCATTTCATGTTAAAATTTATTCAAAATTCTATATTCACCATAATAATAATAATGAAACAAAATATTTAAAACATTGCTCTTAATTGTAAGAAATGTGAATATCTTTTTTTTGCTATTGACTAGATTTTTCGTGATTAAATAACGGGCTCGTCTAAAATTGTTTATAAGCACAGCGCAAGCAATACGTGGATACGTAAGATAAAAGTACCAATACCACCTAGATTACATAGCATTACCTCTGAATTTGACGCCACAACCGCAAGGCCATGTTGTTGTAGCTCTTGTATATCGCTATTTTATATAGCATTTTGAACAAATATATTTTATATGTTGAAGATAAATTGGAAAACCTTCATATTCCCTGATTTCAAATTAATTGTAAGAAATTTAAACTAATAAGTGTGAGTAAGTATTTGTACTTCTAAAGAGTGATTATTAGTAGAGGGTAAATATTGCATATTATGTTAAATTTCTCGTAGTTTCTATTCAAAAGGGATATATATATATCACCAAATATCAGTGTATAGAATATTTACTGCATTCATTGTTGTACGAATTAAAATGTTTACATACATTATTTTCTTTCCTTTTTGGTATTAAACTATTATGAATTTATTTGTTAATTTTATGTTTAAATTTATTTAAAATTTTATATTCACCATAATAATAATATTTAAAGAATATATATATAAAACATTGCTCCTAATTGTAAGAAATGTGAATATTTTTTCTTGTGAACCATGGAGTGGGTTTTTAGTAATTGAACAACGGATTCATCTAAAAATGTTTAGAAATACAGCGCAGGCTATACGTAGACATGTAAGTTAAAAGTACCGATGCCACCTAAAATGCAAAGCATTACATCTGAATTGTAACGCCACAACCACTAAGCCATATTGTGGTAGCTCTTGTATATCGCTATTTAATCCAGCATTTTCAACAAATTTCTTTCATATTTTTTAAGATAAGTTGGAAAACCTTCATATTCTTTGATTTCAAATTAATTATAAGAATATTAAGTGCCATAAGTGTGAGTAGTTGTACTTCTAAAGAGTGATTACATAGTCACTCATATTAGCAAATGGATAGATATTAACAGATAATTACATAGTGGTTGGTGCATGTTGGCAGATGGTAAACACAAAGTAAATGGAGCATATTATCGTAAATTTCGCGCTGTTTCTATTCAAAATGAATATAGATCACCAAATACCAGTATATAGAATACTTACTGCATTAAATGTCGTATGAATTAAAATGTTTACATACAATATCTTCTTTCCTATTTGGTATTGAACTATCCTTAATTATGTATTTATTTCTCGTTAATTTCATGTTTAAATTTATTCAAAATACTATATTCACCATAATAATAATTGGTAAAGAATATATTTAAAACTTTGCTCTTATTATTAAGAAATGTGAATATCCTTTCTTATTAATTGACGTTGAAACTATATATTTTTTCCTGTAACAGTTGGATATGACTAATATTACTGTTATTTTGCTTTCTGTAGAAGATTTTCATTTCTTAACAATAACTGGAATATAAAACAGTAAATTATTTTATAATAATAATTATTTGTATAATCAGAAAATGGACGAAATTTGATTATATTTAAGTTGTTGGAAAAGGTCTTTTGAATGTAGTGTACCAATTATGATGAGGCAATTATGATAATTAAAATAAATGGCAAAAATCGATTTAAGTCATCCCGTGGAAGGTTTTTACATATATAAAAATTCGAATGTACAGATATTTCCAAAATTGTTAACATAAAATAATTATTTTTAAGCATTCAAAATCAGAAACAGAAACTTTTGATAAAACTTTGTTATTTATATATTAGTTGGCAATTATATATTGAAAATAGTAATAAGTAAAAAATATATAAATGTTTAACAAACCATAATATACTTTATAATTGCTTTAAAAAATGTTTTTGGATAAATATATATATAAAAAAAAGGATAATTTTTATATCTGCTACATTATGCAATTTTACTAATATACAAGTACGTGAAAGATATTCTAAGCCTCAGGGGTTATGATCGATTTCTTTCTTTTTCAAATTTACTCTTTTTATTTATATTCTTTTGGTTGCTAGAAAGTTTTTTGTATTTTAAAAGGAATTTGTAAGCTGCCATAGGCAGTGATTTCAAGAATTGCTAGTTTTAGTCCTTTATAAGGGTTTCATTTTCACTTTTGTCAAATTCTTTTATCTGTTGTATTCTAAAAGAGAATTTGGATAAATTGAGATAAAACAGCGTCAGGGCGCATACATCTCAAAGTACCAACTCAAGTCAAGTCAGGCCTCAGGCTATCAAATGGGAATCATCAGTTATTGATCATAATACTAGGGGGAATAATTTCTAATAAGTTGCGAAAGATAAGACCAGTATTAACATATGCATCTGAAACATGGTCACTGACAGCAAGAGAAGAGAAAATGTTGTCAATCTTTGAAAGAAGAATGCTACGAACTACTTTTGGTGGTATCAATGAACAATGGAAATTGGCGAAGAAGATACAATTTTGAACTTTACAAACTTTTTAGAGATATTGACATTCTAAAATTTATTAAACTGAACAGAATGAGATGGGACGGTCATCTCAAGAGAATGGAAAGTGATAGAGCTGCTTTGAGGGTTTTCAATGTAACCCCTTTTGGACAACGACCAAGGGGAAGACCGAAAAAGAGATGGATCGACTGCTTAGACTCTGATTTTAATGTCATGAAGATCAAAAACTGGAGGTCCACGGCCAAGAGGAGAACAGCCTGGCTGGATCTTTTAAAGAAGGCCAAGGCCCACAACGGGCTGTCTATCCAGTTATGATAATGATAATGATGATGATGAAGTTGCGGAAGACATATTTACACTATGGAGCAGTCATAAATCATTTACTATAAAGGGAAAACCCCTTTTTGAAAAGACAGAAGAGAGCTGAGTAAAGAAATTAAAAATGTATTTGATAGTACTAGAACTTTCTTTACTACGCCTGAACTCGTTTCTTGTATGTCAAAATTCTCATATAGTGTCATTTGGTGCACTGTAAAAAGAGAAGACAATATATTTTTACTACAAATAACAAATACCAATGAGGTGTTCTATTTAATCATAAAGGAAAATTAATTATATATAAGGAATTTAAGTTAGATGCTTTTAAATTAATTCTTAGCAGTAACAAAGGGTTAATATACTCATCAAGATTAGTAAATGATTTGTTTTTGTACAATTATATATTTGTGCAAAAGTTATTATCAGATTTAATCGAAAAATAATTCTTGAAAGTTTCAAATCAAGGAGAAATGTCTTCTGATTTAATTATAGACATATCCTTTATGAAAATGATTTTGTTATGCCAAAGTGCGAAAACTGATATTCTGATTTGTTTAACAAAATTTATTGTGTAGTTATCTATCAACACACTCTTTAAAAAGTGATGCAAGTTTTAAAAAAAATGATCAAATTAAATAATCATCATTTACAAAAAGGAAAAAAAATTAGCACCTAAAAATAATCCAAAATTAATAAACATTAACAAAGTAACAAACGAAAAAAGCTGTTAAAATTATTTTTTTTTAGTTTTAATAATTGCTTTGTATTAAATAAAACATGCTTGAAACTTGTATGTGTTTGACTGCTAAGAAACTTCATTGATTACTTGGAATGAAGTTAGATAATAGGATTAATAATAGGATTTGACACAGATAGGATTTGGAATGTTAATAGGATTTGAAATAATTTCATGTATTAGTAATACTTTAACCTTAAGTCTTGTTTATTGAAATTTATTTTCCTTTTTAACACTTACTCTGTAAAAAATTACATTGTGAAAAAAATGTTTGAAATTTATGTGTTTGACAAATAATAAATAAGGGTGCGCAGAAGATCTATCTCCCCGTGGTGCACCTGGTAACACTTTTTAGTGGCTAAAAGATCTGCAACTTGGCATTACCGTTAGATTAATGAACTCTGTTTCAGCATGTTTTGTTGTATTATTTTGTTGCTGTTGTATGTTTTTTTTTTTTTTTGGTTGTTCTTTTTTTGCTGTAACTGTTCATAATCTGCCATTGGAAATAAAAAAATAATAATAATAATAAATAATTATCATATAGAATGAAATGATGAAGACGGGAATTTAAACTAGCTTCAAGTATTACTAATATTTAAAACATAAAGCTTATATGAAGTTAAAAGAACATGTTTAACTCTCACTGTAGAAAAACATTTATGTGAAAAAAAATGTTCAAAGCCTGTATATTTGTTTCTTGTGTTTGACTGATAAATTTGACTAATAAATTTTAATTTTCACATGCACTAAAATGTTCTATTGTAGAATTTAAATTTAACTATTTCCTACTATTAATAAAATTTAAGATTCTGATTATATCTTATTCATTATTAAAAACTCAATAATTCTATGAATAATCATAACAAGGAAATTGTCATAACAAAAATAGAATTTTCTACATCTGCTGGTTTTCTTTTACTCTAAAAGTTTTTAATACATTATTTAGTATAAAAATTTCCAAAATATGATTTTCTAAAATAAAATTTCATTTCACTAATAATGCACGTAGAATGGATTTATAACTGAGTTTTATTTTCTTTTAGAATTGTTTATTCTTAGTATAAAATTTTTATTTTTGCTCTATTAATTTAAATATAATGCAAATAAAATTTGCTACATATGAATTTCAAATTTTGATATTCTAAAAGAGAATTTATTACTCTTTTTGTACGAGGGAAAAAGAAAGACCAATGACATAGTCGTTTTGCCATCAGCGAAATTTCGTTATTCTGAATTTAAGAATTTTTTTTCAAGATCAACGGTAGCGCTCGGTAATACAGGTTTCGGGTTCGAATACCGGCTGTGCCATGGATGCTTGTAGTGGTTCGGAATCCACTTTAAAACCGTAGATCCCGTTCTCATCCGTAGAACGTCACAGAGCCCAATCAGACTTCTCCCCCACATTATTTCCAAACTGTAAAGGGGCAACTCAGCTCTAGGCACAGCGATGTGGTATGGTGTAGTAGTAGGAGTACTTTTGAGGCAAAAAGTGACATTATATATTCTATCATCCTCTTTGGCGATACAGTCCTTGAAGGACCCCGGCCACCTTCAAGATTTTTGCCATTTCACACGATGAGTTGCCCTGTGTTTCCAGTTAGCATTACTGAATGTCTTCAAGTCATCCTCGACTTCATTTCCACTCTAACTCTTGATCTTAACTCTGGGTCTAGATCCGCTGGGGATTTTCTTAAGCAGTCTCTTAAAATTGATATACGGTACCTTTTCTTCGGGATCTGTTGAATAAGATAGCGCGCAATAGTAAAATGACTGATTTGATTTCCTGTAGAACATGAAAATCTGAATAAAACCATCTCTCTTGTGGTTCCCCCATGGTTTCATTGGGCTGGTACTGATAGAAACTGGCTTTCGAATTCAATTGTTGCTTTTGATCAGGCTTTACTCTCTGATCCACTGCTTAAAAAGCTGTTCTTGATCTGAATATTTCGCTAAAGTGCAAATCTGACACTTTGTGAAATATCCAGATCTTGGTCAACCTCATCAGTGGTTGGACCATCACAAGTCTACCAATCAATCATCACTTATATGGTGACTTTTAGTTTTAACCAACGAATGAGGATCTCTCTTGAAAAACACGTTCAATTTAAAAAACACTATAGGAAAAATTTACAATGTACATCCATACACAACACATTGTCAGGCATTTTGCATATTTGATGAACTAACTCAATGGGACGATTTAATTTTCGTATTCAGTATAATGTAATTAGCATAAATATCACCATTTTTTATTGTTTGAGGCCATTGGTACCATAGGCTTCGAATCCTAACGGTGGCATGGATGTCTGTTAGTGGTTCGGAATCCATTTTAAACTACAGGTCCCGTTCTAATTAGCCCGAGATGTGCACAAGATGACTGTAGAGCGACAGACCAAATCAAATCAAATGCTCATTGTTTAAAAACTTGAATCATAGAGCATATTTTTCAGATTAATTGATTAATAGTGCATGAGAGAGGACAGACGGTATTGTTTTCAATTATATTTTATTTTTATTTTTTTTGTTTTTCAACTGCGCAAACTCACTAAACATTTTGAAACCTGAATAATTATAGAAAAAAGTTAGGTCTTAAATTAAGGAGAAAGATTATATAAAATTTTGTCCAATTTGAAATAATATACCAATTCCAATAATACAATAATACCCAAAATAAAATATCATAATAATATCACACAAGTAAAAAACCAGAAATTGAGAGGGAAAAAAGTCTCGCAGCTGGAAGACTAAAGGTAGGTATCGACCGGATACTAAAAGTTTATTGTGTAGAGCAGAGGTCTCCAAACTACGGCCCGCGGACCAATTCCGACCCGCCATTGTCATCAATCCGGCCCGCGACAGCGAAAAGCTTATTGTTTCTGTAATAAGTTGGATAACAAAACACAGAGTGATAATAACTCGGTTTTATTGACTTGGTAGGTAAAGCTTAATGACAAGCATAATACGCAGAAAATGTAACTTAAGCATAACAACTAATTGGAAATTATAGATAATGGCAGGAAAATTAAAGCGGTTTTGGCCCTTGGTACTTACTGGAGTAAACAGTATGGCCCTAAGGCTGGAAAGTTTGGAGATCCCTGGTGTAGAGAACTAACCAATCGGAAGCAGATTCTCCTGCTCCACATTCTCCCATCGCTTTCAATTTGTGTAACGTTTAACCTTTCGATACCAGATCTCAGCAGAACTTCAAAAAGAGGATTGTTCAACCGAAAACCATAAGACCCTTACCAATCAAGGACACCTTCAACCATAGAAAACCCGCATTAATTTTATTGTGATTGAATTTATCTTTGGATATAAAGAGCATCGGCTAAAAAAAACCAAAATTCTAAATTTTTCTCTTGACGAAAACTACTTGGTTATTTGTTCATCCAAATTGTATTTCAAAACAGAGCATCATTCACTAGCATTGCTTATCGAACCTTTAAAATCGTTGATTGAAGCACTTGTTGAAAAGAAAATCACGAAGGTTAATGAGCGAAACCAGCAGAGGTTAGAGATCCTAATTCTTTAAAATAAATCATTGAAATTATTTTTGTAAAAGATTTAAATACAGGCTGATAAAAATTTCAAATCTTTTATTCCAAAAATGTTAAAGCTGTGTTGATGTCGATTTTTGTTAAAAATGTTGATTTTTTCCTTCTACTTACATATGCAAAGCTTAATTTATATGCATTGATGGATCAAGTTTGCTGATGGAACCATGCTTATATGAATCCAAGTTCAAGACGAAATATTAATTGGAAAAAAATGATGTTGTTCAAGTATGGTGGCGTTCTATGTGGTATCACGGAAATTCATTCATATCTCATTCTTGACTTGAGTTAAGTAGCTGATGAAATCTTCAAACAAACTCGTCTTCTTTATATTACTGTCAAAATCGAAAAATAAAAGGCCGATAGATACTCAATGTTTTCGATGTAACTATTTTCACCACAGTTCTGCAAATTGTGGATACAAACCCCGCTGTCTCATATATGGAGAAGAATACTTGAAAGAATGCACTAAATTTACTCCTACTGAAACTATTTCACAACCCAAATGTATAAACTTTGGATTTATTGGACATCTAGTTGCATGGAGAGGCTGTCCATTGTTTCCAAAACCGAAACCTAATGCAGCTACAATTATAAACTCTAGAAGAATCATCTAGCAACAACTGACCTATCCGGCAAGTTTCCCAAAATGTAAGCTTTAGCTGATACCCAACGAGGCCCTCATCCCCTATACTTCCTATCAGGAATGAGTAACAGCCACCAATTAGTGATATCTCTTGGCATCTTATAAAGTGAAAATAAGGAGAAAATATATATTTATATTTTATATTTTATATAATATATATTTTATTTAAGAAATATAAATATATATTTTATCTTACGTATCTCTCGCATATTAATTACATTACGAATAAATTTAATTTAGTTATCAAAAGGCTTTACCCCTTGGTTCTATCGCAACACCGATATTCATTACTCTTTCAATATACAAACTCTCCCTCAATTCATTTATAAACTTGCACATAACTTTTTCTCCAATATCCCAAACATTGATAATGAGCTTCTCAAAAGACTTCTCACCTATGATATCACTAATCCAAAGAATGCGAAACGCCCACGCACCTCTCTCCTAATTGATTCTACTTGAATTGTTTATTTTCCCCTCGCCGCCGTTTCGACTAGTGCTGACCTCGATTTGCTTTTACTTTTTCCTAGTTCGCTTTTGCAGTCTCTTGGACCGCGATTTAGGTTATATATTTTCGTTTATTCTGTTAAGTTCTCAACACTGTCTAGCGATTCTTTCTCACCCAGCCAACGATTTAATAATTTCTGTTTTACTTCTTTTCCAGTCTCTCTACCCAGTATATTTAACTTCCTTTTGTGCTCCTCCAGTTATTCGTTTTCCTTTTATTTTAATTCTCTCCCATGTATTTTAATTACTTTCATCACTTATTATTAAAATAAAAAAAAATAATAATAAAAAAAGCCCCTCACTCTATTAAACTTTCTTTTAGTATTTGTGCAAGATTCCTTTTAGCCTTGACCGCTTTCTTTCCCCAGCAATGCTCCTTCATCTTTCCAATGAACAATCCAAGATAGAAGCTAAAAGCTGCTGCTCAGCCACGGAGCTTCAATAAAACTCAAATCATCAAAGGCTTTACCCACCCATTTCACGAAGTCACACCTCTACATAAACAAATTTGTATTTAACAAAGCCCCTGGGCTACAAGATAGCCGCAAGCCACTATCAGGGAAAAACATCAGATGAGGAGATATATACAGTGCATGAGATAGCAGCAAAGTGGAAAAAGAAAATCGTTCTTTGTGGTGACGATTTCTTTCTTGAGCATTATTGGTGTTGCTGATGATTTAACATGGTGGCAGCTGCAGGCCACTATCCCGGAAAAACTTCAGATGAGGAGAAATATATATGAAAGTAGAAAAAGGAAACTGTTCTTTATGTTGGCGATTCTTTTTTGTGCTTTGATGATGTTGATGGTTTGGCATGGTGGCAGCCGAGAGCTTCTAACTTGGAGAAATTTTAGAAGAGGAGCAAATACAATGCATGAACAGCAGCAAGGTAGACAAAAGGAAACTTGTCCAAAATGTAAATGGAACACATAAACAAAAGATTATGTGTATAATATATATATATATATATTAGGTGGGCTGAAATGTTCGTAGGCTGACACATAGATGGCTCTACTAGTATTAAATCCATATGATTTTTAGTTATCCCTAACCTGCAAAAGACACGTGTATAAATTTGACAGCTGTTGCACTATTAGTATGTGAGTTATAGCATTTTTAGTGAAGCAATTTTTGTTAGTTTGAAAAACAATGGATTAAAAAGAATTTCGTGTGTTAATAAAGCATTGCTTTTTGGCGAAAAAAAATACTGTTGAAGCCAAGGCTTGGCTTGATAAACATTATTCGGACTTTGCACCAGGAAAATCTACCGTAGAGAAGTGATTTGCTAAATTTAAATGAGGCGAAATGAGCATCGAGGACGATGCACGCAGTGGACGCCCCAAAGAGGCTGTTACCGACGAAAACAACAAAAAAAGTCCACAAAATAATTTCTGATAACCGTAAAGTGAAGTTGATTGAGATAGCTGAGATCCTAAAGATATCAAAGAAACGTGTTGGACATATCGTGAATGAATATTTGGATATGCGAAAACTCTGTTCAAAGTGGGTGCCGCGCGAGCTCACAATCGACCCAAAACAACAACGAATTGATGATTCTAAGCAGTGTTTGGAGCTGTTCAACCGTAATAAACCCGAATTTTTGCGTCGATATGTGACAATGGATGAAACATGGCTCCATCATTTCACACCGGAGTCCAATCGACAGTCAGTCGAGTGGACTGCACGTGATGAACACTAAAAATGCTATAACTCACAGCTGTCAAATTTATACACGTGTCTTTTGAAGGTTTGGGCTAATACTAGTAGCGCCATCTAAGTGTCCCATTATTACATATGCTAGTCAAATATGGGGACCCGCCTGCAAATCAAGAATTAAGGACATCCAAATTTTGGAGAACAAGGTCTTGCGCATGGCAGTTGATGCACCATGGTACATGCGAAATAATGACATTTTGGTTGCTTTGGACATTACTACCGTTAAAAATTTTATTCACAGATTAGCCACAAATTTTTATAATACCACTCCTAACAATCCAAATCCTTTAGTTAAAAGATTACCTGATTTTGACATAACGCTATCAACCAACAGTAAACGTCGGCGCATCTCTCTGAACATACATACATACATACATACATACACACTAAATAAATATTTTATTCAGCTCTCTCTATATGTTGATTTTATTCCCCCTATTTTATTTTTCCTTTTTCTTTCACTTCATTTACTGAGCAAGCCATTTCTGTTACCATTTATCTCAAAGGAATCATCAACATAGAGGTGTATGGAGGCTAACGCTACCAAAATGCCTCAATAATGTCAAACTGTCTGTAAGTACATGTTTTCTTATATATTTTGTTATTTGGTCCCTAAAATAGCGGGATAATATTTGATTAAATGTGTATATGTAAATAGTCCTCAAAGCATGTTAATAAAGTGAAATGAAAAGAATATTTATGAATTGTGTTAATTATTCATAATCAATACAAGATGGGAGCATCTTGAACCGTCACCGTCGGCGAAAGACAATTTCTTGATGGCGAAACCCGGGAAAAGGAAGATCCTTTAGATGAAAGAATTACCTGAAATCCAGGTAAAACTTATTTTATTACTGAATATTTTGACTGATTGAAATTCAAATATAAATAAAATGAAAATTTTAAAGTAAAAAAATAAAACTTTTAAAACAATTATTACTATAGGATCAATTGAAGGATGAACGAAGCTCTTGGCTGAGGAGCAGCCATACGCTTACTGTCCTTGATTATTGAAAGCATTGCCTTTGGTCTATTCCCATTGAACTGTTATGCCTTATTTTTCTTTCTTTTTTCCATTCCTTCTATTAGCTCACACTCTCCCTATATATATCTTGTGCAAATTTTCAATCGTTCATAAAATACTTTTCATCCATCCACTCACGTTCAAATGCACTTTTTTTTGAACTTGTAGTGGATGACACTGGATGTTAATGCAGTTTTTTCAAATATTAATTCATTCATGAAATTTAATTAATTAATTTTAGTTTTTTTTTAGATTTAAGTTGCATGTATCTACCAATAGATGGCGCCAGATAAATTTAAAAAAAAATGAATGAAAATTATTTATAAAAGGACTTTCTGCAATATAGTGAATAAAAAGTAGAAATTGACTTTACAATTTTTTTTATATTACTTGTTTATATTAATATTAACATAAAAATTTTTAAAAAAAGAAGGAAGATAGGGACACATACGAATATATTCAAAAGGGAAAATATGAAATTATTATTAATACATTGAAAAGGTTGATTGAGCTGCCAACAAGCAGCTTGCTCTGTGGTGCTTCAGAAAGAGAACATTAGGGAGAGAACACTAATTGAGAACAGTTCTAAAACGCTTTCTATTTTCAAATAAAGTAATGTCATAAATTGGGAGGGATCTAAGAACAGAATTACCAGTAAAAGAGAAAGTGTCATAAAACTTTTTAGAGATATTAAGGAGGAATCTTCTAATACTGGAAAGGTCAAGGGAGTTTCTAATATCCTCATTTCTGAAGTACGAAGGCGAATTTGTAATCATTCAAACTTTATTTTCTATTCTTTGAACAATTTCTAAATTTGATTTGGCTGAAGAGCCCCAAACCGGTCTTGCGTATGTGATCGTGGGACGGATGTAATAAATGTAGATGAGTATTTTATTCGTGATAGAGAGCTTATCATCATCATTCGACGAACGGAGTACCCTGGCCTATGATGCGGCCTTAAAACTCCTAAGCTTGTAAATAAAGTTCATGGGAAGAAAAACACATGGATAATACAAAAGGCAGTGAACTTGATTATGTCCTTGTTAGTAAGAAAAAGAAACGAAAAATAAAAAACAAAACGGAATGTAAATAAAAGAATGGCGCAATTAAAAAGTTAAAATTGAGTAATTAGCCACAAGCGCAATTAAATAATAAATTTACATAGTATTTGCATTTTTTCTAAAGGGTTAGTAGCTGTTCTAAATTGGGAGTAAATATTATCGAGACCTCCGAACATTGAAAAAAGATTAGCCATTTTTGTTAGTACATACATCATCTTAGCAGCTGAGTCAGCATTAAGATTAGGAGTATCATTATTTACAAAATGCGAAGGTTTCACAGAGACCGATGGTGCTGCGTGTAAATCTTTGGAGGTTCCTTGCAGGAAACTGGCATAGGATACGCCTTCTGAGACCGTGTATAGAGAGTTTAGATTTTCGACAAATAATTATTTCTATATTAATGACGATGATTTGTGTTGGTGCGAAGCAGCCGCTAGCTTCTATCTTGAGTTGGAGTCCTTTGAAGGTATGAGATAATACATTGAAAAACAAAGCAGGTAAAGACTAATAGGTGACTTGCCCAGATATATATATACATATCTATAAAGAATTAAAAGAAAGAGACACATAAAGTTTTGATGTAATCTAAACAAATCGAGGAAGATTTTTATTCATTCATTTTTTATTCTTTCATTTATATTTAATATATAAACATATAAAAACAAATAAAAATTATTGTTACGTCGAAACCCAGCTTCTCCCGCCTGGGGGAGGTCAACCCCCTATGCCCGGAAAACATCCCGTTTGTGGGGGTGTCTGGCGAGGGAGAGGGAGGGAAAGAAGAAATGTAAGAAAAACGAGTTGAAACTTAGCGACCGAAGGAAAAGGTTGGTGTTAGCGGTCCGTCCATGAGTTGCGATGGCTGCATAATTCATTGAGTTCAACCCCAGCGACCATCAAGAAAGGTTGCTTGTGGCAGTCCATCCATGAGCGCGATGACTGCATAAATAATTGAGTTCAACCCCAGTGAAAGGTTATGTGGGCAGTTCCATCTTCGAGTTTGATGACTGCCAAAAATAAAGGAGTTTTTAAATACAGTCCATTAACTGAGTATGAGTCATTATTGGAGTATGCTTCTTGAGTCCGAGCTATCGAACAATTATTAATAAGGAGAGTTGAAGAAAAAGGTTCGAGATAAATACAAGTGAACGGATAGAATTAATCTAAAAAATAAAAAGAAGTCCAACGTAAGGAGAAATTTATCTGTATATTGATTAAAAGTGTAGTAAATAAATGAAAAGTTCACTAAATTTTGTTCATAGTTTTTAATTGCAATATGAATAGTTGAGTGAAAAATCTAACATTTTAAAAGAATTAAATAAAGAGATTGAAAATTTAATTAAAATTGGTGACATAGAAGAAGAAATAGTAGCCGATGATGAATACGTATAACAATAAAAAATTTTTCGTTTTTTTAAGAAAATTAAAGAACAGAATATTACACAATTGCCTGAATATAAATTAGAAGTAATGCATAGCACTCAAAATTTAAAATTTTCCCAAATAAGCAATATCAAATTTATCAGGTAAATTTATAATGCGGTTAGAATTCTAATGTTTTCAAAAATTTACTTGATAAAAGCAGTTGCTTACATAAAGCTCAAAAGTTTATATATTTAAAATCTTTACTTACTTGATGGAAAAACATTTAAGTGTATGTGGGGTTTAGACAGAAGAAAATCATGATTCTTGTTTAAAATTAAAGATAGATATGTTGGTAAAGACTTAATAATAAATATTCATAAGAAAGTTTTTTAATTTATAGCCTGTGTTACGTCGAAACCCAGGTTCCCCTGCATGGGGGAGGTCAACGCCCTATGTCCAGAAAAACATCCTGTCTGTGGGGGTGTCTGGCAGGGGGTGAGGGCCAGGGAGAGAAAGAAGGAATGTAAGTAAAATGAGTTGAAACTCAGCGACCAAAGAGAATGGTTGTGTGGCAGTTGATCCTCGAGCGCGATGGCTGCATAAACAAATGAGTTCAATAAGTGTAACCCCAGAGAGAGGTTGTGTGGTCAGTTCATCTTCGAGTTTGATGGCTGACAAAATAAAGGAGTTTTATTTACATACAGTCCACTGTGTCGAGTATTTATTGGAGTTTGTTTTATGTGTGAGCTATCGAACAGCCTGTTAGATATTCAAATAATGGTTACAAATTACGTAAATTGTATGATGAAACAGAAATCAGTGTTAAAAATTTAAATTCACGATGTTTAAAATGGTAGTTATAGACATCTATTGAATCCAATTATCCTAAAATTATTTCTGCGAGATTTAACATATCAATTTAACAGAAAAAGAACTTCAAAAGAAAATTTTGATGTAACCGAATTAATTGAATTGTTTAAAAACAAAATATATCGCGAAGTCACTATAATATCACTTGAATATCATACATCAATATCAATCACTTGAATATCACTTTAATACCACTTCGCGAAATCACTTTAATATCGTGGAAGTCATTTTAATGGTTAATAATTTGAGAAATGCTGAAAAAACAGAAACATTTAATCATAATCTGTTACAAATAAAAATGCGCATTACATTAAATTGAGACAATCCACTTCTTTTAATACATCGGTAAATCAGTTAGTATGTATATTTTGTAAACGTAATGAACAAGTGTCCACCCGAATATGAGAAATATTTCAATGATAAAAAAAAAACTAAAATTAAAAAAAGAAGACAGATATTACAAGAAGGCAAATGTTTTCTAAGTTCTCATTTGTCTAGATCGAAATTGAAAACCTGTGAATAAAATCCATAATAAACTTTTTTCTGGTATTACAGAAAATGAACTAGCCGATTCCCTCGCAAATTCCGCGCAGAAGATACAACAATTTCATTGGATATCACCGGAAGATCTCATATTTCTCAAAGAAAAGAAAGCACAGCTAAAAGCAACATAACATTTGATGGGTGGCAAATATGCTCAAGAATTCAGTCATTTGGATAGTATTAAATCTCCTCATAGACTTTTCCCTAACCATCGAAAAAAAGACAATCTTATTTCCAGATTTCACACAAAGACATATCCTAGCAATGCAACTCCATAGATTTGATCTGACTTCATCTCCATTATGCTCGATCCGCAAAACTCTGGAAACAGTTGAACACATTTTGTTTCAATGCGTGAAATATGTATCAGCACCAAATAAACTTCAAAGAGCTTTTGTATGTAGAGTTCTGTCTTACTCATGGATATTTGATGTATCAGAGGACGCTTAGTATAAGACAACAGCGATACTACAATTTCTACGAAAAGTCTCGTAACCCTGTAAGATATGGGGTACCCCACATATTTTTTCTGGGGTTATTTCTTTCTCACTTTTTGTTTCAAGTACTAGATGTACTTCATGCGTTCTAATCATCGTTTAATTGTTAAAATAATGCGATCTGAAGTTTTGTCTATTTCTTTCGTGTTAATGTACTCTTTTTATTTAAATTCTTTTGGTTTCTAGAAAGTACAAACAACGTTTCTTTTTTTTTAAAGAAATTTGTAAGCCGTCATAGGCAATGATTTCTATAATTTAAAGTTTTAGAGTGGTTCCTTTATGGGAGTTTCACTTTTACTTCTGCCAAAATGTTTTGTCTGTTATATTTAAAAAAAAAAAACATTTGGATAAATTGAGATAAAGCACCTTCAGTGAGCATACATCTCAAAGCACCAGGTCAAGTCAAGTTAAACTTTTTTTTTCTCGAAAATCTGTGGAACATAAGAAAGTTATAACAGAAGAGCCCTGAATCAGTTTTGCAATGCAATAGCCTGAAGCTACGCATAACGTACTTTTGCAACATGCTTGATAATTGCTCAATATAAACTATATGAAAATTAGTAAGTATGTTAATGGATTCAGGAAGCGAAAGAAGTTTTATTACTCAAAAATTATCCCATAGTAATAAAAAATTACTTGTCATTTGGTAAGAGAGCTAAACGATTTATTTCTTTGGCAAGCGCCAGGGAGATAAAAAAGAACTTGAGATTTACCAGATGCAGCGATTCCCATACTAATATAATGATTGAAGTACTTGCTTCAGATCTGATATCTGGTATAGTTCTTCAAAGTCCTTCAAAATGTCAAAACATCTGAGAATATATGGAGAGGCGCTATTAGGTGCCTGCAGAATTGAACACTAACGATGAAATATATATATATATATACTTCTTGGAACTGAATATTTATGGCATATACAAAGCGGAAATATTACAAAGGTGGATGAAAATTTATTGGTTACTTCTACGATCTTTGGGTTCACTTAAATGGACAAAAAAGATCAAAGCTGTGCTGGAATTAATATGTTATTTTTATTTAGTGATGAAACAGAGTCATTTGATCTACAATCATTTTGTAATTTGTATTGAATAGACATTAAAAAAATTAAAACTGATTTAAACAATATTAATATTTAAATGATAATTTGAAATTTAGTAATGGTAGATATAAAATAAGAATTTTGATCATTTATGTAGAGGCGCGGTTGGGTGCTTGCAGAATCGAACCCTAACGATGAAATAAATAAATATACTTTTTAGAAGTGAATATTTATGGTTTATATAAAGCGGAAATATTACAAAGGTGGACGAAAATTTATTCGTTACTGCTACGATCTTTGGGATCACTTTAATAGGCAGAAAAGATCAAAGTTATGCAAGAGTTAATTGGCTATTTTTTCAATTCCTACTATTAGTTCACACACTCGCTATAACAATATCTTGTTCAAATTTTCAATCGTTCATAAAATACTTTTATTCATCCACTCAAAATCAAATACATTTTTTCAAAACTTGTAGTGGATGAACATATGATGTTCATACGGTTTTTTTCAAATATGAATTCATTATTTAGATTTAATTAATTAATTTTAGTTTTTTTTTTAGATTTAAGTTGCATGTATCTACCAAAAGATGGCGCCAGGTGTAAGAGGAAAATTTCAACTTTATTTATAAAAGACTTTTCTGCAATATAGTGAAAAAAAAGTAGAAATTGACTTAATTTTTTTTTTATATATTACTTGTTATCTAATGAAGAAACAAAGTCCTTTGATGTACAATCCTTTTAAAGTTGGATTCAAATAGACTTTGAAAAAAAATTAACATTTTCTAAAACTGATTTACACAATATTAATATTTTTAATGATAATTTGAAAATTAATAATGGTAGAGATAAAGTAAAATTTTGTGGGAAGAAAACCAATCGAAATTAAAAGGTAATTTTGCTGTAGCTGAACAGTGATTTCTTGGATTAGAAAATAAATTAAAAGGAAATACTATTTTATTCAATTAATATAATAACAATAAATGTGAACAAAATAACGAAGAAATTATTGAAGAATACAAATTTATTGAAGAACGGAATTATTATCATATAGATATAGTAACTATTATAGACCCGTTGTAAGAAAGGACAAGATAACAACAAAAGTTAGAATATTTTACGACGCCTCAATTGATATAATAACAATAAATATGAATAAAATCATGAAGGAATTATTGAAGAATGTACATTTATTGAAAACTAAAATTTCTGTTATTATAGTCTCATTGGCCCGTTATAAGTGAGGACAAGTCAACAACAAAAGTTAGAATAGTTTACAACGCTTGTTTCATTTACAGACAGTTTAACATTATTGAGGCATTTTGGCAGCGTTAGCCTCCATATACCTCCATCTTGATGGTTCCTTTGGAAGTAAATGATAAGAGAAATGGCTTGCTCAGTAAATGAAGTGAAAGAAAATAAAAATAAAAAATAAAATAGGGGGAATAAAATCAACACATAGGGAGATCTGAATAAAATATTTTCTGGTGACAATGTTAGCAAAAGAGAATTTTTCATTGACATTGTAAGAAGTAAATGTAGTTTTGGTTCGAGTAGAATTTTCATTAGTGGTATTTTTAACGTCTGGATATTTGCTGCATCCTTTCCAAGCCGCGGCATGTCCTTACTTCATTGCAGTTGACACCTTGCACCTTGGGTTTTCGACTTTTTCCTTAATATGACAATCTTTTGTGAGATGGTCGCTACCACATTTTAAACATCTTGTTGCTGTATGGCAGTTGGCCGAAGAGTGATGAAAGAAATTACATTGAAAACATTGTGTAAGGCCCGGTTTTCTGTTATACTTTTCAATTTTGATGGAAATGTATTGTAATATAGATGTTTTATTTCTCAGTGAATGTCTTAAATATAGCCCAAATTTAAAATGTTCGAATTTATAAAATTGATTCTTGTGCAGACTTTAAAAGGGCTTTTCAACAAATTCAAATTGCAAAAATGAAGATAGAAATTTCTTAAGATTTTTATGATTTGATAATTCTGTGATTAATTCGGTGATTAAAAATTTGAAAGTATTTAGATTATGTCGATTACTATTTGGTGCAACAAATAGTTCATTTATTCTATCTATCACTATTAAGCATCATATTAAGGTTATAAAGATGAACATTATGAAGCAGCAGATATTCGTGGTAACACTATGTGCAGATGATCTGTTGTATGGAGCAGCTCCTTGAAGCTGCCGATGATTTCCGATGTATTTAGTCCAGGGGTGGCCAACCCAAGTGATCTTGCGGGCCATAAAGTTATATGTCCTCATGTAAGACTTAGACCCGCTATAGACATTGTTCGGAGTGAGAAATTGAAATATGTTGAGTTATTATTGTTGTGTTTATTATTATTCTTACATGTAAACATAGATAATAGAATAATAATGATACTAAATGCACATTGTAAAGAAATATACAACACTAAAAATGAAATATAAGAAATATATAACTATAAACGAAATAAAAAAAATGAAGTCATTAAAATATATTTATTTTACCAGTGCGATAATTGTTTCTCCACTCTTTCACTTAGCTTTTGCAAATCGATCTCAATTTAGGTATTTGCCCATCGTAATGGGTTAGCGTCCGTTACGTTTGAGCGTGTTTTGTGTTGGGTCAATTTCATTTTAGAAAAACATATATTCAAGGCGGCCGTGGTTGGCCACCCCTGATTTAATCCAATATTTATTTCAAAAAAGCTTTATCCTTGTCTACTACTGTTAAAATACTAAAAGTAATTGGTATGAACTTAAGAAAATTCAAAATTAATTCGTTCACTTTGAAAATTAAATGAAAAAAAAAATTAAATTCCAAAGAAGACAACATAAATTAAAATCTATCGAAAGTTTTTGGTATATTTAGGAATTATGACGAAGATACATTGAAGATTGATATGAAACAAAATTTTTTAAATATTTGATTGGGAAAATATAAATAAACAGCATAATACACTGCTATAATGCCTACCAAAGGGCTGTAATATATGACATAGGATTCAATGCTCGTTTTGTTATTAGGATTACTTTTGTAATGCAGGAAATATTACAATCGGGCATTAACTGGAATATAAATTTAACTCTCGATTTTCAGTGAGAAATTTAAAAAATAACGTCTTTAAATTGAAATATCTTAAATGATATTTTTTGAATTAAAAAAAAAATGAAGATATTTGAAAAAAAATTACAAATACTACTAAACTGGAGCTAAAAAAAAGTTAGAAATTTCTTAATATTTTTATAAGTTGATTGTGGTTAATTCGGTAATTAAAAATTTTGAAGTATTTAGATTATATTGATTACTATTTGGTGCAACAAATATTCCATTTCTTCTATCTATCACTATTAAGCATCATATTAAGGCTATAAAGATGAACATCATGAAGCGTTAAATATTCTTGGTTACATTATGTGTAGGTGATCTATTCTATGGAACAGCTTCTTGAAGCTGCCGATGTTTTCAGATGAAGCTTTTTACTTGACTACTACTTCTGTTAAAATACTAAAAGAAGCTGGCATGAGCTTAAAAAAATTTTAAATTATTTTTTATTAAATTTAATTTTAATTGAAAATTAAATGAAAAAGGATTTAATACCAAGGAAGGCAATTTAAGTCCAAAACTATCGAAAGTTTTAGGCAAAATTAGGAATTGTGAAGAGGATACATTGAAGCTAGGTAGGAAACAAAATTTTTAAAATATTTGTATGGAAAAATATAATTAAACATACAAAGCAACAAATTGCTACACTGCGGGAAAAAAGTAGAAGGACATTAGATTATTTTTGATAAATGAATAATGACGCATTTTTTAAACAATTTATTTATTCACAACGTTTTTACATGCAGATACCTGTATCTAGACAAAACAAAAAAGTATACAATTAAAAAAAATGTATACTTAATAAAAAAATTGGTTTTGACGATCTCATGATCAGTGAAAAAAAGTAGAAGGACACTTCTAAAAAAGAGGTGTACTATATAAATTAATATGGAATTCTTTTCCTGTTGGGTCGAATTACTTCGAAGATCCTATTTGGCATCGAACTGTATAAAGATTGAATTTTTGTTTAGCAAAAATTGTCCCATACAAAGTTTAATGATTTCTGCAGCTCAGCTACAGATTTAAACTGCTTTCCACCCTTGTAAACACGACGTACAATCATTGCCCATATGTTCTCTACAATGTTGAGATAAGGACTTTTAGCAGGCCAATGTAAAAATCGAACATTGTTTGCTGCAAACCAATCTTTAACACCATTTGCAGTGTGAAATGAGGCTCCATCTTGCTGAAAAATCCAGTCATCTCCTCCTAACTGAGTGCCATACGGGAGAAGATTTGAGTTTAGAGTCTGGATATAGTCTGTATGGTTCTGTGAATCATTTAGAAAGACTTATCTTGTCCTGCCCCCATAGCCAACTGCTAACCATACCATTAAACCACCTCCTCCCATCTGTCGAGTAGAATAAGTTTCTTCTTCAATACCAAGACAGTGCCAATAGTACTGATAACCATCTGGACCATCCAAATTGAATTTTTTCTCATCGGAAAATATAACTGAGGTCCATTCTGAGCTCCAGGACATGTGGTCTTTAGCCCACTGCAGTCGGTTCTTCATGTGTCCTTCATTCCACTTCGGATGATGCATCCGTTTTTTGAAGACGAACTTTTTTGTGCGTTTTATGTAGTTATAGACAGTTCTTTTGGTTACATGTGTAATTCTTGATTGAAATTGCGCCTTGCCGACACTTCCACCAGTCTTTTTGCGTTCACGAATGATTTTTCGTTGATCACGTTGGGTGAGTTTTTTTTTTTTGGTCTTC
>BPLQ01010045.1:0-80005 GCA_021605075.1 Caerostris darwini
CAGATTTGTGCAGATCTTGACACCTGCGAGTCGCTATTGTTTGGGTTGGCCATTTGTCATCTGTTGTTCACAAAGGATTTAACCAATTCGGCTGTTTCGTCAGAAAAATTACTTATGTAATAACATGTTAAAGATTGTTTTAGAAAAATATAAAATTTCTAAATTACTTTGTAAAAGATCTGTTCTTCGACTAACTTCGTATGGATCGAAATGTTTTCTTTGAAATAAGGTTGTAACAATGTAACAGTTTTTTAAAAACTTAAAAACATAAAAAATTTTTTTTTTAATTTTTAAGTTCAAATTTTTGAAATCATATTAGTAATTCATTTAAAGAAAGATCAAAAGTATGTAGAAAAAAAAGTTCATGAGCTTCAATTTTTTTTGTTGGTGACTATCCTATTGCTATGGTTAATATCTGACAGTTTGTGAATCTGATAGCGTTGCACTTATTATGTCAAATAGCTAATCACAATACAAACTAATTGTTTTCGTTCATTGTCTTATTTACCCTGCAGACTAATATGAGAAAAGAAACATAAGGTACGTATGTTTGTTTTGCAAGAATTTGATTTCAATGTATACAATGCACTCTATACAACTGTACAACAAATGCAAAGTATACGCTATAGTACATTGTATATGTTGTATGCTGTGTAAAATACATTGTATTCGTTGTATGTTGTATCGTTGTGCAAAACGTACATTGTATTCGTTGTACATAGTACGTACTGCAAATACACTTTAAAATTCAGCATTTCTTTAACTATATTGGGTGGGCAGAATAGAGTAAGAAATTTTGGACCATCTCTAGTCCAAAAACCCTCCATTCAATTTAAATTGGAGACGTGTGAAAAACCTCACATCTGAATCAAACCTTCACTCCTTCTTCTGGAGGTGCTGGACCATGAAGCTTTATTCCGCCGAAGTTTCCATTTATAGGCAACTAAAAACTTTTCGGGCACAGTAAACTGCCTGCTATAAAAACTTTATCCTACTCTAGGGAGAAATAGGACGGGCTCCGGTGACCACGAGTTTTCTGTAAATGCGCCCTCCATTACGCCCCATCAACATTTCCTCGCTTATTCACAGTTCCCGGGAAAATATCCTTTGAATCTAGGGGGAAAAATGGATGTAATGCGCTTTATTTATTTCGAATGGACTGGTGGTATGTGCTTTTCAAATCAATCCAGAAGCGAATGGAATCGATGGCAATGTACATTTCTTTTTCAGTTAATTGTAAAACACAAGAGTTGCATTTCTATTTGAATTCTTAGGGTCAATGCACAGCGGGACAGAATGCTTGACAAAAAATGGTAAAAATTCAAACGCAAGGAGATTTTTATAAAATATTTATAAATTTTTTTTTTTTTTTTCAGATAATTCAATCATAATATATATATATTCATTTGGGGTCTGATGTCCACTCCGGCGCTCATACCACAGGTATCGGGTTGGAATCTCGGCGGCGCCATGGACGTGTGTACTGGTTCTGAATCCACTTTAAACCGTAGGTCTCGGTCTCATAGGATCACTAGGCGTTGACTTGATGTTGAGTCAATCTTCAGTCCTCGTGATTAATCACTCAAGTGAAGCTACAATATTACCCATAGCCATAGACGTCATCTGTGACGGAGTACTTTGCACCTGGGATTAGTATCAACATAACAACAGTTAAAATTATTTATTTCATGGGTCCGAAAATTTGGCGACAGCTTTCACATAGATAATAAAATCATCGAAATTACGCGATACATTAACGATGTTGTTTATTGTGCTTAAGAAAAAATGTTCTCGACTTCCTGAAACAGTCAAGACAATGCCAACAACGACGAAAAAATGAGGATAAAAGATTTTTTTGCAAGATCCGCTTGCAAAAGGAACGAATTGACTATTTGAATGGTACGGGCAATCGTAATCAGAAATCGCCCCTTTGTTCTGCGAAATTTAAAAATGAAGTGGAATTTTTGCAAAAATAATACCAAAAAGACTTATTAAAAAAGAAAAATTGTTAGATACAAAACCATGTTTGATTCGAAAGAACTTTCTCTGCTGTAAAAAGTCACTTAAAGATCTGCTGTGAATGCAGATGTTAACATACCAAACAATTCAAAACAGTACATCAAACAAACAAAAAATTTAAACTTCTCAGTGGTCTTTTGCAAAACAGATCAGTGTAAAGGGTAAGATTGTTGAAAAAAGGGACATCCATCTTAAAACTATGCCAAGTGACCATGACATTTACAATGGTACATTAAAAGACTAAGTGTTAACAACTGTAAAAAACTGTGCACAGTCCACAAATCCTCACTACAGGAAGTGGCGGGCCAGATGGCAGAGTGGCTAGTGCTCTGGCACTCGGTGCCACAGGTTTCGAGTTCAAGTCCCGGCGGTGCCATGGATGTTTGTAAGGGGTTCGGAATCCACTTTAAACCGTAGCGGTCCCGGTCTCATAGGATCGTAGAGCATTGTCTTGAAGTTGAATTATTCTTCCGCCCTCGTGGTTCCTCGCTAAACTTTAGCTGCATATGATCCTTAGCCATGGACCCGTCACCTGTCTCTTGGACTGGTGTAGGTTTTTAATGCACCAGGGGGATTAGTAACAACAACAACATGCTCATTCGAAGAAAAAAATTATTTAAATACTGTTTTAATTCATGTACTGTTAGCTTAAGCAATATTATTAAAATAAGAAAATGTATTTCAATTCTTAAACCTTTCTGAAGCTCAACGATCCAATTTAATTCTGCTAAAACATATGCAGTAAAGATAAGTAGTCGCTTAATGAGTGGAACTTAATTTTCATTGTAAAACGTTATCCAATTTGATTCCTTCGATTCTAAGCAATTCTCTTCATTCATTTATACTCTCAATTGGACACTAGGGAAAATTAGATCTCTCCAACCGTTAGAAGCAGCTTATGAAGTTTTTGATAACGTCATTTACCTTTGTGCTGTATCAGTGCTCGATTAAAAACAGCGAGCAAATATCTTAGCTCCGTCTAATCTACTTAAATGGGATAAGTTTCCACTCCATTGACTCAGGGAATCATTTAATTACTTCATTTAATTACGCCTGCAATTGGCTAATGAGTGGGAAAGTTAGGTCGTATTTATTCAGGAATGGATGTAGCTCCTTAGAAAGCTGTAAAGAATTAAGTTACAGACCTATCATCTTTTTCAAATCGATTTCTGTGCGTTTTTCACAATGCACAGCTTCTGATGGATGCAAATTTACTTAACTGTTTTAACTTGGGAGAAGGCTCGCGGGGCACTACATCTTCTTCATTGCCACGGCGGTGGCAGGGATGCTTGAGGGGTTCGGAATCCACTTTAAACTGCAGCTTCCGAACTGATTAGCCCAAAGTGTGCACAAAATGACCATAGAACAACAAACCAAACCAATCTTCATTGGCGCAACAGCTCCATGGAGTGGAAGATGACTGTCTGCCTACTGGAAACATAGACTGGAACGGGTAATATAGACTGTTTAGATCTCCTGTCCTGATCTAAACAGTCTATGTTACCCTTTTACGTTCTAGGATTGTCCTACCTACGCCTTGCAATCATGTTAAAGATGGAGATAGAGTAATGTTTTAAGAAACCATAACTCTACTGTCATGATTGAAAATCACTACGGAAATCATTCTTCTTCTTCTACTGTTCGAAGAAAATCGCTGCAGATATCATTACTTTTCTTTCATACTATTTTAAATCATTAAGTGAATCATCACTCTTCCATACAACTTATTAAAAATTAATATGCTAGCTAATACAGCTATTTAAACACATTCTAAATAGTACATTAATTTTAGCAACCTTAACCTGGAAATGTTTCACAGCACATTATTTGTACCTAAGCACGTGCTATTTCAGACAACTACAAATATTGACATCTCTTTAAAGATAGAAAATATATTTAAAAAAAATTATGTCAACTGAAATCTGATCGGCAAATTTCAACTTATGTGTGAATATTCGAGAGCGGATGAATAAATTCAGGAATAGGCCAATTTTTAATAATGCACGAGATATAGAAAGCAATAGATTGGAATACTGCAAGAATGTCCAAATTCAATAGCCACATGAATATAGAAATGTTGAATAGATCAAGAACTTCGTGAATAATGAATTATTCAAGAATCTCTAAAAGAATATACAAAAGTAAGATAAAGGTAGTCGTAAATGAAGAATGACGAATTCGAAATTATACAAGAAACTATAACATTCAATAACCAAAAGAATACCTCAAATTTTGAATATTCTAGGTATAAATGAAGAATAAATAATTCTAAATACAATAAGAAGCACTATACAACTCAATAGACATGTGAAAATGCCAAAAGCGATAAATGTGAAACTTCAAGAAACAGGAACTGATCAAAGCCACTACGAGTACTTATAGCTATTGGATAAACAAATGTGCTTCAAAACCGTACTGCAACACACTTCAAGCAAAGGCCAAATTCTCCAGAAAATTCCTGAGGATTAACATTATTCATAAAGCATTTCAAGAGTGAAAGGGCCCGAAGTATCATTTTCCGGCAAAATTTTAAATGGAGTTTTATTTGATTAGCCCTCATTTTCAGATAACGTCACGGAACTCTAACCATTATATCATGTTCACACATGATAATAAGAAAAGAAAATATCTATAATTTTTTCTGAATGTGGAAAACAAGAAAGACAAGATAAAAATAAATTCCAAATAAATTGAAAAAAAAACTGCTTTTTAATTGAACACAAAGAATTAAAATTTCTTGATGAAGCATCTGAAAGAAGAGGTGAAATTCCAACTTTCTTTTCTTTTTCTGATACCATTTTTAACTTAAAACATTTTTTTTTCACTTTCTCTCTCCGCAAATTGAATTTTAAGTGTCCCGCTGTGTTTTCTTTCTTCTTCTTCAATTAAGTCCCAAGTAATAAACCCGCATTAAGAAACTTTTTTTTTTACGAAACTTCTTTTTATCCAAATCATTTCAGCGAAAAATACATTTTTTTTTTTTTCATTTTCACATTGGCATTAAAACTTCACTTAATCGTAGCAAACAACTCACACGGCTTCTTTGCAAATATTCAAGATTCATAATAAAACCTCAGATGCTGTCGTCAAGAAATATTAAAAAAAAATGTTTGACACAAACCCCGAAGATATTCATTGGAAATGCTACTTCAATTTTTTTCCCTCTCTAATTAATTAATATTCTGACGAACTTTTTTACGAGAATTTATTAAATTTATTTTTCCAGAAATACTGACATAGCGCATTTAAATTGAATTGTCGTTTTTTTTTGTTTTAAACAGAAGCAATTTTTAATAAAACTTTTTGAACCTAGATTTTAATTGCAGTGTGTTATATTCACTGCTGGTGAAAAATATTTTATTCGAGAAATAAACGAATGGAAAAATAAAATTTTGAATTTAAGAACGCCATTTTCTTAGATAAAAATCACTCTTCAAAACTGGGATTGAATCAGACAGGAGGAAAGTGCCAATGCGATCAGAAAGAAAATTTAAAAAAAAAAAAAAAAAAAAAAATTAGCTTCAATATTATACATTTGCATAAATTACAACACATTTTTTTTCCTGAAGATTCACTTTTAAAGTATTTTGGAAGACACGTTGTTTTTTTTAGAATTTCAATTGAATTCTAAAACACTTCGTACAGAAAATAAATCATAGATTTATTTTGAAAGCAAACTTTTAATTGAACTACCCTTCCTGTTTTTTACGAATTCTGAAATTTTTAAAAAGCGTTTATTTATGATTACTTTATCACAGTGTTAAATATGATTCATAGGTGATTTTCAATAAAATGTGACATTTTCATACATTTGAATTTGATGAGTGAGTGGTTAACTCTCTGGCACTCGGTACCACAGTTTCGTGTTCAAATCCCGGCTGTGGCAGGGATGCTTGTAGTGATTCGGAATCCACTTTAAATTATATGTCCAGGTCTGCTTAAGGCAGGTCTGTTGCCTCGTGGGCACAAAATGACAATACAGAGGCAAGCCAAACCTTATTTTTAAGGCATAGAAGTACATGCTGTTGTTGTTACTATCCCCCTGGTGCAGGGAAACCTGCACCAGGGTCCAGAAGACCCCGTCGCAGGCGACAGGGCCCTAGCTAAGGATAATATGCAATTTCACTTTTAGCGAGGAACCACGAGGATTGACTATACCTCAAGACAACGATCTAGGACACTTGGACCTACAGTTTAAAGGGGATTGCACACACATCACCACACTCACAAGCATCCCTGCCACAACAATATACGAACAATGTGAGTAAAATTTGAAGTCGTTGGGATTTTGCATAGATTTTTTTATTAGCATTTACATACATATTTTATGCATGATTTATTTTAATGCATCGTGGTTTGAGTTTGTAACATGACAACTATACATTGCCTTACTGTAATTAGGCCACCTTTTGTGTAAAAAGATAAGCATTCGTTTCAGAATCCGAAATGGAAGAAATAATTTCTTGTTTGACATGCTAGCTTTTAAAAGAACTATATATATAATATATATATTACTGAAGGTATTGGAATACTAATAATTTATTAAAGCTATTGATTAATTTCACTAACTAATAATTTAGTACGTAAACATATTTACTTAATATAATAATAATTCTATTTTTAATTTAATGAAATTAAAAATTATATTTTATTTTGCCTTTACCAATTGCTAAATCTCCTTTTATTTGTTTTTTACCAAAAGCACATGTTTAAAAAAGGCTTTTTTCAAGAAATTTCCTGTCTTCATTTACTCTTATTATGAGTTATAAAACTTTTTCAGTAACCGCAGATTGGCAACGCACAAATAAAAATTGGAAAACTAACGAAGAATTAAATGGAAAAGAAATTATGTTTTCTGCCCATCAGTGTGCTGTCGATATTAGCTTCTGTTTGTGAGAAATAGCCAAACGTACAAATGTAATGATTCTGAAAAAAAAATGTATCAATTTTTGTATCGATAAAATAATCAAGACTCTAAAATTCGAACAGAAGAATTTCTAGCTTCGGAAACATTTCATGCTCATTCCAACAACAAAAGTTTAAAATTATTTTTCTTTTCTACAAAAATGTTGGGAAACAAAAAATACATAAAGAAAAAAAAAATTCCAAAATTGATTTTCGTTTTTCAGAGTATCTGCCCTCCTCCTTAAAACATGGTTTTCCCCCAAATAAGTATTTTTTTTCTTATTATTATTTAAAGCAAACTTGAGGTCGATATTCTTGCTTCGATTTTCAACTGAAAACTTCTTTGAAAAGTGTTTTCCCGAACTAAAGTTTCATAAAGATTTTTTTTATGTTTTAATATTACCTTGAAGAAAAACCTTCTTTATGAATTGGAAAGTAATTTGTTCACTTTCAGAATGGTTCCATTCATTTTCGAACATTTTATGCAATAAAAGCTCCACCATCCTTGAATTCAATGAATTGAAAGCTCCTATTTCACTTTTTAACAAATAATCATAAGAAAAATTAATTTTCATTAAAATCTATTCTATTCTATTTGAAATTTGTTCTATTTCTATTAAATCTATATATTAAAATTCGAATAAAATTGCATTTCCTAATTAAGTACAATCTTGCTAGTTATCAGAATAATATTTTAATTTACATCACCATCAATAGCACGACAGCTCAAAGTGGGCCAAGGCTTTTCTTTGAAAAGATTTCCATGCATTCCTCTGGGTGACAAGGGTCCTCCCATTCTTAACCTTAAGTAGAACAAAATCTGTTTTAAAAGTTTAAAACAGTTAAAAAAGTTTTTAACTGCGTCTATCCATCGCAACTTGGGTCGTCCTCTTCCTCTTTATCCTGTGGCTTAGACAAAACGAGTCCTTTTACAGGCTTTAAATCATACATTCTAAATATATGAGCAGCCAATTTTAATATATAGATCTTAATAAATTTTATAATATCTTTGCCTTTATAGCCTTTATATATTTCTGCGTTGTACCACCTTCTCCAACGATCACTTTCCTTAACACCTCCAAGAATAGCCCTTCAAATCTTCCCCACAGGCGTGGCCAACCCAAATGATCTTGCGACCCACTTTGGAAATGCATCCTAACTCTGCGGTCTGCATATGAAATTATATATTCCCCTATTAGATTCAGACCTACTATAGACATTATTTGGAATGCAAAGTGTAAACAAAATGAGTTAGCCTTTTTTGTGTTTACTATAATTCTTACATGTAGACATAGATAATCTAATAATTACGCACATTGTAAAGAAATATATAACACTAAACATGAAGTATAAAAAATATATAAATATAAATGTTATAAGAAAATTGAAATCATTAAAAAATATTTGTTTTACTAGTTACTAGTGAGATTTGTTTACTAGTATTTGTTTTACTAGTGATTAAAAAATATTTGTTTTACTAGTGATTTGTTTTATTAGAGAATATTTGCTTCTCCACGCATCATGCGATCGCAGAATATAATTTAATTATTCTGCGAACTCATCCATAAAACAGGCACTAACTGTCCTATATTCGCAAGAATATTCTCACCATTTCGACAGTTCAACATTGAATACATGTCCTTCTTTTATCACACACAATGAATTTTTTTAACACATTGGTTTTCACTCCTTTGGGGATTCTAAAAAATATATATTTTGTAAAAGTCCGATACATCTCATGAGCTGGAAAAATATTCAAAGCGGGCTGCAGGTTGGCCATCGCTGGTTTAAATCGTAGGTTCCTGTTTAATTAGCCCTCCTGAAAAAAACACATGTCCGTAGAGCGACACATTAAATAAGATTAGGCAATCCAAAAAGCAAACCAATTTTCTAATTATGTGTACCCTTTCCAGTTGTCGGAATAATAATTTTAGTTACAGTAAGTTTATTTTCAGCTTCACATTGTCAAAGAAGCCTCATTAAAGCCAAATGCGTAGTTTTTAATTAAAAAAAAATATAACTAAATTGGTGGTCTTTGTGACAGGTTTAGTGTTGCGATTGTTCATATTAGCTAGCAGATCTGGCAAAGATAACGATATGTACATAATTTATTTTTAAATAATTACATGTCCATCTTTTATCATCTCTCCTCTATCCGCATACTCTTTCTAGCTGTCAGATTCATACTTTAATTTACAGTAAGGTAGTTTTCAACTTCATTATCGATTTTTAATATAAAATTATTAACAAGCTATCAAACCGTCGAAAAACTACAGATTTATTACTGTGCACGCGATTATATGCCTCACACATTTATCCAAACTACACTCATGTCCATAAATTAAGGATAATGAAGTTCAGGAAAAGAAAGAGATAGAAGCAAAACAAATTTGACTTATTTGTTAAGTCTATTTATTAAACAAAAGGTAAAGAGCAAAAAAAGATGCTATATGTTTGACATAATTAATAAAAATTGCGATTTTTACACCCTGGAGCAAATTTCAAAAAAGAACCTATTTACAAAAACAGTATAACATGGTTAGTATGATGGTTAATATGGAGTATGTCTCCCGGACGATGCAATACAGGCCTTACAACGCCTAGGCATGCTGAGTATCAAATTCTCAATCTGATCTTGGGGAATATTACACCACTCATCAAGCAATGCCCTCCGAAGTTCCGGTTGACAGATGGGAGGGGGTTGACGGGCTGCAATTCGTCGGCCAAGCATATGCCACACATGCTCTATTGGATTCAAGTCCGGTGAGTATGCTGGCAAATCCATACGGGTGATATCCTCCAATTGAAGGCATTCGTCTACAATGTTTGCACGGTGAGGACGGGCGTTGTCATAATTAAACTGAAATTCAGCACCCATGGCGCCCCGAAACAAACGTAAATGTTGTTCCAGAATGACATCCCGATAGATGTGCCCTGTCATCGTTACACTCTGAACATGCAGGTCAGTTCTAGAACCAAGAATAATTCCTCCCCAAACGAGCCATCCTGCACCACCGTAGCGGTGTCGTTCAATTGTGTTCTCTTGGTTGTAACGGATACCTGGTACTCTCCATATGAAAGTCCGGTGAGAATCAGACTGCAAACTAAACTTGGACTCGTCGGAAAACATGACACAAGACCACTGTTGCGGTGTCCACAATGCATGCTCTCTACTCCAGGTTAATCGCAGGCGACAGTGAGTTGCGGTAAGTGGAACACATCTGACAGGCCTACGAGCATATAGACCAACGTGCCCTAGGCGTCTGTACCCGGTCTGCCTTGAAACTGTCGTACCGGTAGCTGAAGAGAGCTGACGAGACAGGTCTGATGCTGTGCTCCATATGTTTCTTTTGGCAGTAACTGCTAAATACCGGTCCTCATTCGGCGTTGTAACTCGGGGGCGACCTGTGCTGTAACATTTACTCACATTACCATCATCTTGGAATCGTTGCCAAAGCCTGGAGATGACACTCTCGGCGATTCCAAGTTCCTCCGATACTTCCAGCTGGGTACGTCCACATTCCAGTCGTCCGATAATTCTACCACCAAAAAAATCATCCAAATGCTTCATTTGTGCCCTAACTGCGGTTATTGCTCTGAAAGGCGTTTAAACCACTTGTGATAAATTTTACTTCTTTGCCACCATTCCTTATATACCCCTCTCTTACACTCTCGTCATTGTGACGTCCTATCTGCGCCATCTCGTGGTTTCCTGTAATATGCATATTCTTCTTCAAGATGTGTGTGATAATTCTACAGGTGAAATTTTTATGTTAGAGTTCAATTTCTGTGTGATTCTGAATTATCCTTAATTTATGGACATGAGTGTATTTTAAGAACAATGTTAGGCAGTCCTAAGAGCTCTTCCATAAAGCACGCCGCTCTTTATGACTGCGTGGTCAGTCTGTATTGCACACTCGAGTTCAATTTTGTGGAAGTTATGGAACTAAAGAGGAGAGTCAGTGCGCCTCTTTTTTCGGCCGTCAACACATATTTGTAGCTGCTTAGGAGCCTCGATCACGTTTTTCATTCCGATAAATTGGGGAGAAATCTCTATTAAAGCACCTTTTTTAGACACCACTAAGCATCGTGTCAATTGCTTTCACGTCCATTTTTCACTTCTTTTTAAGGGTGTGGGATCTCTTTCAGACAGGTGTCTGTCTTTTTCTTTCAATTCCTTCTATTAGCTCACATTCTCCCTATATATATCTTGTTCAAATTTTCAATCGTTCATGAAACACCTTCTATTCATCCGCTCAAGTTCAAATGCATTTTTCTTTTGAACTTGTAGTGGAGTACACTGGATGTTAATACAATTTTTTCAAATAATAATTCATTCATTAAATTGAATCCATTAATTTTAGTTTCTTTTTTAGATTTAAGTTACATGTATCTACAAATAGAGGGCGCCAGATAAACTTAAAAAATGAATGAAAATTATTTATAAAGGACTTTCTGCAATAGGGTGGAAAAAAAGTAGGAATTGACTTAAATTTTTTTTTATATTACTTGTTGTGACTCAATTTCAAAATGAATGGAAAATTGGGTGAAGCGTTTACTTTAATAAATGCTTAGAGTTGCTTATGCTTGGTCCTGGTGGCCAAGTGGCTAGTGCTCTCGCGCTCGATACCTCAGGTTTCGAGTTCCGGCGCTGCTTTTTATGTTTGCAGTGGTTCGGAATCCACTTAAAATCGCAGGTCCCGGTCTAATAGGATCGTAGAGCGTTGCGGGTGTAGAGTGACAGCAATGCAGCCCTTGCTGATGGCATAAAGATGAACTGTCTCTGAATTACCAGCTGCATTAAATGCTTAGGGAAAGGAGACGGCCATCAAATTTCAATAAGAGATACTATTTGTTTAATATAATTTAAAGGAAATTTGATTCATAAGAATATATGTGGGCCTGAATGGCCGAGTGTTTGGCGCTCGGTGTCACAGGTTTCGGGTTCGAGTCTCGGCGGTGCCATAGACGTTTGGAATATCTTCGAAATCCCCTTTAAACCGTAGATCTCGGTCTTATAGGATCGTAGAGCATAGGTTGAGGTTGAGTAGGTCTTCTGCCCTCGTGGTTCCTTGCTAAAAAGGAAGCTGCCTATGACCTTTAGCCCTGGCCCTGCCGCCTGCGGCGAGGTTCGTTTGACCAGATGTAGGCTTTCCTGCACCCTCCGATGAATAAGGTAAATTATGCATGACTTGTAAACTTGACTTGCATGGCAAATTATGCATAAAAAATCAAACAGTAGAATTTTTTTTAAATATATAAAGATACAAATTAGTTTAGGGTATTCGATAATTTTAATAAGTTTAACCTTCGAACTAGGATAACTGTGTCGGACATTTAAATTTAATTAAATATAATTATTTAAGGAAAAAAACGAATTTGAAATTCAATGGAGAAGAAATGTATTTCTCATTTATTTCTTCCGCTCAAGTAGACCTCAAATGGACCTTATCATAGCCAAATATAACCATTATAAATTCAATCCTATAGATACATCCATTAATATTAAATAAAAAATATTAATGAAGCAAAGCGATGTGCAAAGACAAAGATGAATGAAATGAACGATCCATCATCTTTTTTCATAAACCATTAATCCAGTAAAACGCATTTGTTTAATCATCTTTTTTGTCTCGAATGCTCTACTCTGATTGTTCCGTGGAAACCACCCATGGTTTTCGGACAACATGCATACTAACCGTGGTAACATGAGACGACACGAATGACAATCCAGACATCCTAACTTCCCAGAAAGTCAGCAGGAAAGAAAAGAGGATCCTCTTCAATGACATCGACTCAACATCATTTATAAAACGTAAGTAGTTTTAACTGAAACTGTAACTGTATTCGTCTTTCTTCGGTGAAACCTAATAAGACATCGATTGTTGGAGAAAGAACGAAAATTGCATTCGAAAAGAAGAGTTTAGAAATGAAGGCAAAGGAGAAATTAATCTTCTTTAAATGTCTGATTTCAAAAGCAATTTTCGCAGTTCATTTTGTGAAGAATTGCGCTCTCACTGCAAAATAATGCAGTGATATATGTAGATGAGACCATTTATTTTTCACTAAATAAATCACTTCGTGGTCTAGTTTCATAACTCAATGTCAAACCCGCGACTGATTATTTTTAATGATTTTTAGGATCCGAAATTGCTACTGATCAATAGAAGTTGCATTGAAAATAAGAGGTGCTTGTTATCTGAAATCATAATCATCAGGATCGTACCTATCAATATAATGAAAGGAACTTTAACTTTAAACTAAATAAATTACTTTTTAAAAAATGTATTCAGAAGCAGGGTTATATTAATAAAATTAAGAATATATAATAAATGTAATTAAATTACCAAACTACTCAGAAAGAAATTATTTTGAAATATTTTTTCTTTCTTACAATTTGCTCTCGTGCGCCTGATTTAAATGTCGCGACCGCACCGCCGATGGGCGACTCGAAGAAGACATTGCTCTGCGGAAGAGATAAATGTCCCGTCGTATGGGAGAAAACATGAACTCCTACCGGACAGCCTGCGGCCTGGTGGCCAAGTGGCTAGAGCTCTGGTCTTTGGTATCCCAGGCCTCAGGTTCGAATCCTGGCGGTGGCATGGATGTTTGTGAGTGGTTCGGACCCCACTTAAACTGTAAGTCCCGGTCTGTTTAGCCCAAACTGTGCACAAGATGACCGTAGAGCGACAAACTAAACTAAATCTACCGGACAGCCTGATATACTCGATCATCCTGAGTGTCGTAACAGCCCCATGGTGGGCCAAAACCATCTGCCTTTTGGCAGATTTCTAGAAAGGAGTTGTTTTCTTCTTATTGGGTAGGGTTGTCAGCATTACTCCCACTCTCTACAGCCATATTAGACCGGGACTTACGGTTTAAAGTGGATTCCGAACTACTAGAAACCTCCGCGGCATAGCGGAGCGCCAGAGCGCTAGACACTCGGCCATTCAGGCCCCATTCAACTGCATTTTAAAATACATTTCTCAATGTTGTATAAAAAATGCATTTAAGTAAGAACCTGTCTGTATAATGTATTCATTCCTTTCCGTACTTCTTTAAAATTTCTTCCTTTTCCACACTTCAAGAAACTGAAAGGACCCATAAAATGCAATGAAAAATAAATTCCCTTAAAAAGAAGTAAAAAGGAATCCATTTGAGATTCGCACAGTGCGTTATTCAACTGCGAATTTCCAAAAGGGGCCCACCATTTGTTGAACTATTCAAATTATAAACATCGGAAACACAAAAGAGTCTTTTCCTGAAATAAAAATGGAAAATAAAATGAATATCTTCTTTTTATTGCACATTTCGGCAAAAAAGGCTTCCGTGATTGGCTTCCATGATACTTCTCCGTGAAGCTGAAAACAAATGATGCCGTTCTCTCCCCAAAACTATCTGTTCGGGGGATTCGAACATCGGAACTGCAACGTGAATGCAATGAAAGGGGTCTTTAATATGCTTTTTTTTTTTTTGGAGAAAAGATCTCCAAAAAAGGGATTTTTCATCTCTCAAAATTCAATAAGATGCAAAGAGAGTTGTGAAGGGTAATAGCTGAAAAGTATTATTTTGAAATATTGAGATGCCCTGGTTTTATGAACAACATCTGCGTTGTATGGGGGGGGGAGGGAAGGGTTAAATTTTTTTTTCTTGTTTTCTACACGAGGAAAAAGAAGTTAGAATGGAAATGCGATTTATATTGCAAGACTATACATAATCGTTTAAGTCCGCAATCGATTGGGATTGGTTTAGGCAGATTCTAATTCACTGTTGGCCTAATTCAGTTGGGATATGATGTTGATCGGTGCAATGTTTTTTTTTCTAATGCAGGTGGCAATACGTAGACAGTTATCTTTATATGCCAAAAGCAAGATCTGCACCGACGTTACTCATTGAGCTCTATCCGGGGAGTGCGTGTAGCTTCAATACAAGCCACTGACGCGGAGTAACACTACCCAACCCAACGTTCTATGATGCTATTAGACCGAGACCTTTGGCTTAAAGCGGATTCCGAACCACTACAAACAACCATGGCATCACTGGGACTCGTACCCGAAACCTGTGGCCCCAGGAGGTAGACACTCGTCCATTAGGCCTCACTCGATGCAATGCAATGCAATGCATGCTGCCTATTCAAATAAACTGTAAAATTAGCGATGGCAGCCATAAATAGCGTTAGGAATCTGCAGGCAATCGGTTGAGGAAAGGATGATTGGATGGTTAAGAGCATTATTTAAAAAAATGACCATTGAATTCATTTTAAATTTTTTTTCCTTTCAACACCCTTCCAGAAAGCAGAACACACTGTATACAATTGGATCATTTCTTTTACCAACACTATTGAAATGTCTTTTTTGTTCACTTCACGAATGCATTGCATTTCGTGTGCTAAATGGCTGATTAAAGAATTTTCTCTCTCGCTCAAGTTTTTTTTCCGGCTGAAAGGCTTAAAATGTATTTACCATCCAAAGAAAGTTTCGCAGAATAAAAAGAAAAGGTTTTCTTCGAACGTTGCCAGCAGCGTCGAAACTAAATCGGAAAGTGACGAGTTAACACTTGATGCAACTTTTTTTATGTATATTCGCAGATCCTTTATTCTTTGTGTAAAAAAAAAAAGATTCCTTCCGAAATTTGCATAATCCCAATCGGACAGAAATCCTCCTCAAAGATTCATAGTCGGATCGAAACAAAATGAATGGAGGACCATTTTTTCAAGATTTGTTTTTCCCAACAAGGATTTTCTTCAAAGATATTAGCCCATGAAGCTTTTTTTTTCAATTTTAATTTTATGCAATGTTTCTAAAAAATAAAAATGGGTCGGTTCATAACGTTCGTTATTTTAAAGGTTGCCTTTCGAATTGGTAGAAATAGAAAAAGAGAATTGTGTCTGATAATAAGGCCTTTTTTTTGTTCAGAAATTTGTTTAAATCAGCTTTTTTTTCTTTCTTTTTTTCTAATGCAGCTGGCAAACACTTAGACAGCTTGGTCTAGGATGCCTTAAGGCAAGTGCTGCGCAGACGTTACTCAGTTTGCATTACCCAGGGGGCGCGTGTGATAAGCCACAGACGCGGAGTAACAATGTCCCCGCAACTCTCTACGATCCTATTAGACCGGGACCTACGGTTTAGAGGGGATTCCGAACCACTACAAACATTCATGGCACCGCCGGGACTCGAACCCGAAATCTGTGGTACCGAGCGCCAGAGAGCTAACCACGCGGCCATTCAGGCCCTATTTAAATCGCAGTCCATGAGCAGAAAAACCAAATTCTTCTTATAAAAAACCCCTCATTATTACACAGTTCCGAACCCCTCGCTAACATCCACGTCACCGCCTGTATTTGAAGATGAAGCCCGTGATACCAAAGTTTTATTAGTACGTTTTATCGATTGTCGATTTATTTCATTCATTTGTCATTGTATTTTATTTTAATGTTACGCTATAATAAATGAAATTTATTAAATGCGGGAAAATCTAAATAGTTCTCGTTTTGATTTGTTTTCGATTTACACTGTTTTAGATAAAAAAAAAACTGTCAACTTCGATTTACAATGTTTTGCATTCAAAGTGACCCACAAACCTACAATTTCGATTTGCATGCTTTAAAATGCAAAAAGACCGACAATTTTGATTCACACGGTTTTAGATATAAAAAGAAGCACCCTTTCGATTCACATGGAATTCTGAGATACGTATTTGTGTCAATTAGGGATAAATGTTATTTATTAACAGATTCAAGAAAGCATTTCTTGAAAGCAGCACATACAATTACGGAAATCTAACTTGTGGAAATATAACTTACACAAAAGTAAGAGAGGCCGCATAATGACATGAGAGACCACATTTTGTCAAAAAAGTCCCTCAATTTCGATTTACACGGTTTTACAACAAATGGGGCCTTAATGTCGATTTACAGAGTTTCATATGCAACAAGTATTATAAAAAAAAATTTAAAGCTAATACCTACTTCTTTTTCACTCTATTGCAGAAAGTCCTTTATAAATAATTTTCATTAATTTTTTTAAGTTTATCTGGCGCCATCTATGGGTAGATATATGCCACTTAAAACTAAAATTAATTAATTTAATTTACTTACTGAATTAATGTTTGAAAAAATTGTATTCACATCCAGTGTCATCCACTCCAAGTTAAAAAAAACATGTATTTGAACTCGAGTGGAGGAATAAAAAGTGTTTCATGAACGATTGAAAATGTGAACAAGATGTATATAGGGAAAGTGTGAGCTAATAGAAGGAATTGAAGAGGAAAAAAACCCATTTCAATTCCCATGGATTTATGAGATATCTCCCTATTTTCCGTGTCAATTGGGGGATTGAGGTTTTTTAACAGATTCTTGAAAGAATTACATATAAAAACATATAACATGATATAACACATACACTCATGTCCATAAATTAAGGATAATTCAGAATCACACAGAAATTGAACACTAAAATAAAAATTTCACCTGTAGAATTATCACACACATCTTGAAGAAGAATATACAAATTACAGGAAACCACCAGATGGCGCGGATAGTACGTCACAATGACGAGAGTGTAAGAGAGGGGTATATAAGGAATAGTGGCAAAGAAGTAAAATTGTTCACAAGCGCTTTAAAAGCCTTTCAGTGCAATAACCGCATAGTTATGGCACAAAGGAAGCACTTGGATGATTTTTTACGTGGTAGAATTATCAGACGACTGGAATGTGGACGTACCCAGCTGGAAGTATCCGAGGAACTGGGAATCACCCAGAGTGTCATCTCCAGGCTTTGGCAACGATTCCAAGATGATGGTAATGTGAATAGATGTTACAGCACAGATCGTCCCCGAGTTACAACGCCGAATGAGGCCCGGTATTTAGCAGTTACTGCCAAAAGAAACAGACGGAGCACAGCATCAGACCTGTCTCGTCAGCTCTCTTCAGCTACCGGTACGACAGTTTCAAGGCAGACCGTGTACAGACGCTTAGGTCACATTGGTCTATATGCTCGTAGGCCTGTCAGATGTGTTCCACTTACCGCAACTCACTGTCGCCTGCAATTAACCTGGAGTAGAGAGCATGCATTGTGGACACCGTAACAGTGGTCTGGTGTGATGTTTTCCGACGAGGCCAGGTTTAGTTTGCAGTCTGATTCTCGCCGGACTTTCATATGGAGAGCGCCAGGTACTCGTTACCACCAAGAGAACACCATTGAACGCCACCGTTACGGTGGCGCAGGATGGCTCGTTTGGGGAGGAAATATTCTTGGTTCCAGAACTGACCTGCATGTTCAGAGTGTAACGATGACAGGCCACATCTATCGGGATGTCATTCTGGAACAACATGTATGTTTGTTTCGGGGCGCCATGGGTGCTGAATTTCTGTTTATGGATGACAACGCCCGTCCTCACCGTGCAAACATTGTAGACAAATGCCTTCAATTGGAGGATATCACCGGTATGGATTGTCCAGCATACTCACCGCACTTGAATCCAATAGAGCATGTGTGGGATATGCTTGGCCGACGAATTGCAGCCCGTCAACCCCCTCCCATCTGTCAACCGGAACTTCGGAGGGCATTGCTTGATGAGTGGTGTAATATTCCCCAAGATCAGATTGAGAATTTGATACTCAGCATGCCTAGGGCGTTGTAAGGCCTGTATTGCATCGTCCGGAAGACATACTCCATATTAACCATCCTACTAACCATGTTATACTGTTTTTTGTAAATAGGTTCTTTTTTGAAATTTGCTCCAGGGAGTAAAAATCACAATTTTTATTAATTATGTCTAACATACAGCATCTTTTTTGCTCTTTACCTTTTGTTTAATAAATAGACTTTACAAATAAGTCAAATTTGTTTTGCTTCTGTCTCTTTCTTTGCCTGAACTCCATTATCCTTAAATTATAGACATGAGTGTATATAGTAGAACATACAAATACAGAAATCGTATAAGTTGCACAAAAGTAAGATAAATTGCATTATGGCAAGATTCATTTCAATCATTGAAATGAGCTCTTTTTATCTTTCAATCAAATTAGCGGATGCAGCTCTCTATACCTAATTACTTCTTAAAAAGGGGGGGGGATACAAATTTCAATTATTTTGATAAGTGAAGTTTTGGTAAAAAAGACCCAAAATTTCGATTCGCACTGTTTCACCAACAAATGGGGCCTCAATATCGAGTTACACGGTTTTACATACAAGAAGAAACACACTATTTTGAATCGCATGAAATTCTGAGATACCTATTTTCCGTGTCAATTGGGGAATAGATGTTATTTATTAACAGATTCACCAAAGAATTTTCTTAACAGTAGCAAGTTACAGAGACTTTTTATAATGGCCAGATCCATTTCAAGATATAATGCATTGAAAGGAGCTCTTTTCCCTATAAATCAAATTAGCGACGCAGCGCCCTTCACCTGATTAATTTTCAAAACGGGGGGTGGGGGGAAGGTTCAAATTTCAATTATTTTGCCGTGAGGTCTGCAATGAGATTTTTGGAAAACAGAAAAGTTAAACTGTACTTTGGGATTCTAGCTTTTTTGATTAATATAGCAAATTGAATTATAAAATTCAATTCAATGAAATAATGGTATCCCCAGTTTTATTTTTTCTTAACTGTATTTGTAAAGATTTTAAAATTCAATTCCACAGAAGTTCGGAAATACTTTCATAAACTCGTGTTAAATGAATAATCGCACTTTTACAAAAAAAAAAAAAAAAAAAATGTGAAAAGGATGTCCATTTCTTTTCTTATTAGATAAATTAATATCAAACAAAAAAGCCTGAAAAATGTTTCCAATTTTTAATATTCAGTTTTTAGAAGCAAACGTATATAAATATTTCATACAAAAATTAATGTTATGAAAATGAAGTCAATCGTATAATTTGCACGAAAATAATTTAATTTAATCAAAAAATGTTGTTTAGTGAAAGTTAGAAAGAGATTCAATGAATAATATGCAAATCTTCAAATTAGTTTGATCAATGCAGACCACCTCCCATCAACACATATTCCTTTACGCTTTCCAGTCTTCTGTAACGTGGGATGAACTGGTGTCCACATGCTTCAGGTTCGAATCCTGGCAATGGCATGGATGTTTGGGAATGGTTCGGAATCTACTTTAAACTGTAGGTTCAGCCCTCGTGGTTCCTCGCTAACAGTGGAACTGTATATGACTCTGAGCCCTATACTAGTCGCCTGCTATTGGGTCTTTTGGGCCTGATGTGGGCTTTCTTGCAACAGGGGGATTAGTAACGACAACATATATCAGTTTGTGTGTGCCAGTCAGAATATGAACAGTCTTATTTTTTATCTGATAGAATGTATTTTTTTTTAAATTGATCAATATTCAATAAAAAATTAACCAATTTCGATTTATAGCCCATTTGGTGACTTTTCGTGGCTGGAAAAGTTTCAGGGTTGACCCTTATTTTATGCTGTTGTAACAATTGCCAATGAAATGTAACAATCTAAATAAAAAAAATTAAAAAAAATTCGCATACCGATTTTAGCAATAAAAAAATTCACAGCTAAATCGCAGTTTAGGGGAGACTAATTTAGAAACATTTTGTTGTCACCTGGTGGGAGATGAGGGGTTTTGGGTTAACAGTGCGTAAGTAACGAAACAGAATAGTATTTTTATACTTTCCCTTTATTTCCCAGGACAATATGCTGTCTCGGGTTTCGGAATTTAATAACATTAGGCACGTGTTTAAGAGGGAATATATGAGGGAGAAAGCGTGTATTTATAGGGGAGAACGTTTCGGTGAATTTCACACTGATTTTTATTGCACAATTTGCAATGGCGCCTAAGAAAAGGAAGCTGTTCCATCAGATGAAGAAAGCGAAGGAGGCTGCTTTAAACAGACGTGAATTTCAATAAAAGAGTTAATAAGTTTTATTTTCTCAAGCCGCTTCATATGGAATAAATAAATCGAAGTAACAAACCATATTCAACTATTCGAAATCATTTAGTTGAACAATTCGCAACTATTGGCAAATTTTCAGCTATTCGCTCTGGCGCTTGGTACCACAAGTAAACCGTAGGTTCGGTTATAATAGGATCGTAGAGAGGGCGTTATGGACGAGTGTATAACGCTCTGGCGCCTACTACCACAGGTTTCGGGTTCGAGTCCCGGCATTGCCATGGATATTTCTGGTGCTTCGGAATCCAATTAAAACCGTAAATCCCCCCCCCGGGTGGTGTCAAATGAGTAACGTCTGTGCAGCCCATGCTTATGGCACAAAGATGAACTGCCTGTATATTGCCAGTTGCATTAAAACAATATTCTTTGCGAAAAAAAATCACAATCTTACCCGTGAGGCATCTGAGAACTCCCCTCTTTTGCAGATGCGTCTCGTGTTTTCGAACCTCTCTAAAATCCTTTTGCAGGGCCCTTAATTCCACCAATTACTCCTGGGACGCACTTGTTTACTGGCAGAGGGAAAAATCGGACTATTTTTCCCATTCGTAAATTAATATTTGTAGGTATTAAGAGGTGGATCTTAAACGACGACTTTGTTGAAATTTAGAGATAGAAGGATAAAAGCAGTGCATGATGGGTCATTTTTTCAGTCTTTCACAAAGCCATTTGTAACTTCTTCGTAAAATTAACCTATTGGCAGCTCCAACCTTAAAGTGCAGCCTAGTGGCCAATTGGTTAGCGCACTGGAGATTAGTACCACAGGCTTTAGGTTCGAATCCTGCCGGAGGAATGGATGTTTCGTGAGGGATTCGGAATCCATATCCAACTGTAGGAATCGCACTATTTAGTCTTCTTGTGCACAAGTTGAACGTAGAGCGACTAACCAAACAAACCGAAAAGCAGATGCGATAAAACAGACTTGGTGCCACAGGTTTCGGGTTCGAGTCCCGAGGTGCCGTGGATGTTTCTGGTGGTTCGGAATCCACTTTAAACCGTAGGTCCCGGTCTATTAGAACCGTAGAGTGTCTGGCGTACGGATGACAACGTACCAAATAAAAAAAATAACATCTCCTGTTTTGAAATCCGCCTTGCCCTTCGTGGAGCTGTTGCCCTATTGATGATGATGATGGTGACATGAAAACGGAAGTTGTAATATCTTCCGAAACATTACCCATTTTCAGGTAAAATACATAATATTATTTAGTAATATGTATATATATATAAAAGAATATTTGTCTGTACAGTATTCTTAAGTAATTTAAAATGAAAATGTCTTCTGGAAGGTATTTTAGGGGTAACTGCCCACATTTGCGTATAGTACTGGAGAGACCCACTCCCACCCTCCAGCTTGACTGTTCATGTGAGGTGGGTTTGCACACATTCTCATAATCGTCATCGTGTGTTCTGTTTTCTGAAAGCCGTGAAGCCGCCAGCGGATTCGAACCTCACAACTCCTCCACGCTGACTGAGCAACTTGGCACTTAGTCACGAATCCGATGGACTTTTCAACTAGAGCAGAAAAGTTCAAAACCCTAGATCGATGCCAAACCGAAAATTCTTTTATCTAAGGTAAAAACGAGCTTAGTAAATCTGTAGGCTAGAAAGGTATTTCTATTGCATTCTATCAACAAAAGATCACAAATCTTTAAGAGTTTATCCATTGATATGTTTGTTCGAAATTATGGTGAAAAACGAGGAAGTAGAGTGCAGCCTGGGTTACATTGAATTTGCTGCGTTCTAATGTATAGAACATAGTCATAGAGGCTCATGCGGATTTGGAATTTAATGATTCCTTAGCATAGAATGCCAGAAGTCCTGATCAGACTGCCATTCCTACTTCCCTTACAGATGCAAAATTTAAAATTATAATTCTTCTATGATAAAAACTGAATACTAAATTACAGAATTAACGGTCGGCAGAAAAATTGTAACTACCCTCATAAGATTATAGATGAAGCACTACAAAAATATGAATATTTCTGCTAAAGGCGTTAAAAAATACTGAAAATGTGGCAACTGCTCTGGTTTCAAGCTTATTCCTCATCATGTTCTTTGATTGCCCAGCTGTTGCAGCCACCATACAGTGTCTGGACCATCCCTCTGAAGAGAATTTATTCTCCGAGCTATCATTCAGCAGGGCTAATAGTATTCGAGAGCAACAAGCTGCTTGATATTCTTGTACTCTTCAGGGCATACGTCAACAATAACGTATAATCACAGTGTCAACAATATCAATTTAGTATGGCACAATTTGATAATTTTAATTTCTTATTATTCTTTTCTGTTGACACTTTGTGACACAAATTAGTTAGGATTGCGGTGATTTTAAAATCAGGGTGGATCGTGGAGTAATCGAAGTGATATTAAAATCATAGGTGATCTTGGGGCATCATCGAAGTGATTTTAAAATCATGAATGATCTTGGGGATCATCGAAGTGATTTTAAAATCATGATTGAAGGTTGAGATAATCAGGGTGATTTTAAAATCATGGTTGATCGTGAGGATAAGCAGGATGATTTTCAAATCATAGTTGATCGTGGGGATTATCAAGGTGCTTTTAAAATCATGGTGGATTGTGGAGTAATCGAAGTGATTTTAAAATCATGGGTGATCTTGGGGATCATCGAAGTGATTTTAAAATCATGGGTGATCTTGGGGATCATCGAAGTGATTTTAAAATCATGGGTGATCTTGGGGATCATCGAAGTGATTTTAAAATCATGGTTGAAGGTTGGGATAATCAAGGTGATTTTAAAATCATGTTGATCATCGTGAGGATAATCAGGATGATTTTGAAATCATAGTTGATCATGGGGATTATCAATGTAATTTTAAAATCATGGTTTTTAGCATGGTTGGTCTCATTCGTGCAGCAGCCTAAGGTTAAAGAGGTTTTGTTTGGTTTGTCACTCTACAGTCATTCTTGTGCACATTTTAGGTTCATCAGACCGGGACCTACAGTTTAACGTGGATTCCGAACCGCCAACAAACATCGATTCCACCAGCAGGATTTAAAGTTACCAAAGTTACCATGTAAGAAATGCCAGAATGCTAGTCAATTGGTTAAAGAAAAACAAAATATCAATGAAATAACTATTTTATAATTTTGTTTTTTAACATAGAATAAATCTTTCTATAAGACATGTGTCAGATTCCCTCACACTTCATCGCTCTTTTTATTTTCATCACTGCAATCCAATGAAACTCATTTCTTAATTATTGTTTAAAGGTCAGCGGAATTTCTTCTTTTTTTCACGTTTATTAATTCTGTAATGAAGTTATGCTCTCGAGTTACGGAGATAAGTCTCCTGCGTTTTGTTTTTTGATAGTCGGTGCAAAATCCCCTCGTTTTTAAGAGAGGATCTTCTCAAAAGACTTTTTGTCAGTGAACGTCATTAAACACTTTATGATCTCTACAGGGATCGCAGATTTGATGGGTTTTTTTAATTTTAGTAAATGAATGTTTTATCTGAGGTGTCATAAAATGGACGCTAATGAAATCATCCTGAAGGTTTCGTAAAGATATTTGCTGTAAAAATGTGAAAGTAAATAAAAGTTCGAAACATTCTTTATGGAAAAGTGCATAAAATGACGGAAGCATTTTTTTAATGCGTCGCTGAATTGTTTTAATGTTTTGCTTGATACTGATGTGGAAGACGGATTCTTTACGAAAGATATTGTTTTGAATCATAAATGTTACAAAACAGACACCTAAGTTTTCGAAGAGGTGTAAGTTTTTTGTTTATTTGTTTATATCCATTTAGACGTCAAAGAAAGTCAACTCAACTCATCAAGCATTTTTTTTTTCGGCCTACGTTCAAGTTGGACTGCGTCGCAGAGCCCTATCGGACTTCTCGCCTACATCTTCTTCTCGTCAGCTCTAGGCGCAGTTATGTGGCGTGGTGTAGTGTAGTAGTAATCCAATTTAAACCGTAGATTCCGGTCTAATAGGCACGCAGAGAGCTGCGGGGACAGTGTTACACTCTTCCGTAGCCTATCTTCAAGCTACACGTTCCCCCTGGGTAGTGCCAAATGAGTTATGTTGTCTCTGTATTGCCAGCAGCATTAGAAAAAAATTATTATTAAAATCAAACCAATATAACAATCTCCTTTGAAAGAATAGATGAAGAATTTTTTTTAAAAAAAGTAATTTAAACACAAAGGAAATTTCTATTATTATTTTGATTTCGAAATGCGTATGTCACAACTTGAGATATTTCAAGTAAAACAGATCTTATGAACATTTTCACGAGGAGCAGTATATGATGATAGCTATTAGTACTATACAATTAGTTACTAATACTAATTTAAGTGGCATAGTACTATACAACGACAAATTCCAAACATGTAGCTGAAGAATTTCAATTTCATCCGATGGAAAATATTCCGCCTTCGATTTAAAAACTTCATTCTCTTTTATTTACAAGTTTAAAAAAATTAAATTACCAAACAAGGAATGAGAGGGCGGAACTGAATGAAGGAAAATTATCTAAATGGGATTTACAAAAACAGAAAAACCAATGGAATGGTCTTTACTTCTAATACTAATCTTCGGAACCAAATTCCAATTTTTTTTTCTTCTACGAAGTTTATTGGAATAAAAAAATAAATAAGCTAAAAGCGAAGCATTGATTGCATTTCTAGAGAAATATTCGAAGCATCGACTCTTAAACGAAGTCCCATTTCTTTCGCCTTAATCACTGCAGATGAAATCAAACTGGAGTAAAAGTTCAAATTAGAGAGAAAAACGGTTTTTTTTTTTTTTTTAACGTTTTAATGGAAGAAAAATGTAGTCATCAATACATGAAATGGATAGGATATCGATTTTATAAGTGCATTTGAAATTTTCAATTTTGGGAAAATTAAAAGAATATTTAAAAGGAAACTTTTTTGTGCTATATTATTATACTCTAATCGTTTTTGAATTAAATATTGGCGTAGTAAAAATAATCATAAGACATTTTTTATATATTTCTTTTGTTACATGCAGCAAATGAATGATTGTGAATTCTTGATTAATACAAGGATTTAAATGAATAATTCAATTCATTTAAGTAATATTTCAAAAATTTTTTAATTAGTCACTGTGAAACCACGACGTTTTCAAAGTGCAAGGGACGCGTATTTTAAATTTCCATCGCAAACAAAGCAAATATCTAGATGAACTGCTGTAACGCCATTCTGAGTAAAATGAGAGTCTGCATTTGCAAGAGGATCACACTGTTACCCATTTTTCCCCCAAAAAAACTATCATCTATATCCACCTTGGTTCCTTCTTCCCCAAAATTTCCTGAGAAAACCCATTTCGAAAAGAGTTGTCCGTTTCTAAATTCGGTCACAGCGGTTTTGACCCATTACACGGTGATGAATGGACGTCGTCTTTATTCTTTAATCAACCTCGATTGCAGCCCATCGGACGGTTTGAATCTAATCTAGAGGGTTCACTCATTATTAATGTGGCCAATCCCCGCATTGAACCAGGAGCGTCTCTTACTTACTGTAGAGCTAATCAAGAACTTGATCCATTTTTGGGGGTGGAAAACTCATGTGGAATATAATGGGGTTAAAAATTCTGTTTGTAACAGTTCATCCATCAAATTCGACTTGAAAATTTCCACCGAAGAGATGTATTGTTTCGAGTCAGAATAAATGTGAAGATATTTTGAGTAAAGATGTTATTCCAAGAAAAACATCGGCGTATTTGTTAATGTAAACATTTTTTTTTTCTTTTAAAGATAAAAATGATTTAAATTTGTGTAAAATAAATTTATTCTGGAACTGGATTAACAGTGGAAAGTCCCCAACTGTTGAAAATGCTATATATCTAGAATTTATTTTGACTCTTTATCACTTTACTTTTGAACTGTAAGCGCACTTCGGTGTAAAAGCCTTTCCTTCGCATTTCATTGTTGGTAGCCACCCCTGGTAGACCCTGGTTTTTGTGTCTGTATTTTTAATATTATATTTATGTATCTATATATCCTCATTTGTAATGTGTCCAATAAAAGAACTAAGGAAATATTTAAATTAATTGTTTACATCCTGACCTGCTGGATATCTTATCTACTGTTCGGTGGACTAGAAAAGTAAGAGACATTTTATACAAAATTTTTCTAGTTGGGCGGATTGTTTGTTTGGTGAAGTGAAATCAACTCTAACCAGACTCACTAATGGATACTTTTGACGCTTAACACGTTTGCTCTGACTTAAACTGTAATATAAATACTGGAGCATTAAAATGAATGGGGAATTTTCACTTGATCAACCATGACCTTAAGGAGCAACTTTTCTTTACACATAGTAAAAGTAACGGATGATATATGCAGTATCTACACATAGTGAAAGAGTGATCTGTAGGATGACAAAACTCTTCCTGACGCATTGTAGAAGACAAACCTACAAAATAATATAACATTTGTCTACACATAGTGTAAGACTTATCTACTGAGTAATCTGCAGGACGATACAACTTTTGTCTAACCCTAGGGGAAGACTCATCTGTAGGACGATATAACGGCCGAAAGGCTAGAGCCCTTGCGCTCGATATCACAGGTTTCGGGTTCGAGACCGGCGGTGCCATGGAGGCTTGTACTGGTTAGGAATCCACTTGAAAATCAAAGTCCCGGTACAATAGTATCGTAGAGCATTACGGGATCGTGTGATTCGCGTCCGTGGCCTATCTTCAAGCTACACACACCTACTGGGTAGTGCTCAATGAGTATTGTCGGTTCAGCCCTTACTTGCGGCATATAGAATAACTGCCCTTCTAATGCCAGCTGCATTAGAAAAAAATGTCAGAATATAAGTTAAAAAAGCTCTTTCCCTTATTTAGACTTCAGCATGTGTGTTGCCGTTATTATGCCAATATGCTATAAATAACGCTAATTTCTGTTATTGTGCGTGGTAGACAAATATTTTAAAATATTATAACTCAGCTGCAATAAGAAAAAATCGTGTCGATACTGTAAAACAAAAGAAAAATAATAAGATTATAATCTTTGTTAGTTGTTATTTTTGACATCACTTTTATTCTAAGTGTCGACCTTCATTATTCGGTGCATTAAAACGGCCAACAACGATGAGCGAAATCCTCTATCAGCAAACTCGGTTCCGAACAGAAACTTCCCTCATCGATTCAGCAAGCCATTGTCACCCAACAATGCGGAATATAAACGCAGACGTGCGCTTTTGTGTCATAGAAGATTAGGCGAGATATTTGCACTCTCCTGCTTTTTCTGAAAAGGGAACAGAAAACTCTTTGCGCAGCTCAAACTCGGAACAGAAAACTTCAGTTCCAAGAGAAAACCTGGCAACAGACTCGAAATCGTTTGGGACGATTGTTCAACGAAAAAGGAATTTTGTATTCAATTACAGATTTGCAGATAATAGGAAGACAGAATGGAAGAGAAAAATATTTAAATTCAATTAAAAAAAAAAAAAAATGGGCCTGAATGGCCGAGTGGTCAGCGCTCTGGCAATCGGTACCACACGTTTCGGGTTCGAGTCCCGGCGGTGCCATGGATGTTTGTAGTGTTTCGGAATCCTCTCTAAACCGTAGGTCCCGGTCTAACAGGATCGTAGAGCGTTGCGGGGGCATTGTTACTCCGCGTCCGTGGCTTATCTTCAACTTACACGCGCCCCCTGGGTAATGGAAAGTGAGTAACGTCTGTGCAGCGCTTGCGTTAAGGCATCCATGACCAAGCTGCCTAAGTGTTTGCCAGCTGCATTAGAACAAAAAAATTCATAAAAATACAACGCGTTTTTTCTAACGATATTCAATACATTTTTTTAAATAGTCTATGTGATTCACTACGACCTATTTCAGTCCGGAGTTGGTTTAAAATGATTCAATTTATTTCAAAAAAGTAAATAAATAAATAAATTTCTGTAGTACTTTTATTCGTCCATTGTGCGTTGAGAAAGAATTTCTCAGTTAATGAGATTTGGTTTCGGAATCAGCGATTTAAAGCTCTCCGTTCGCTTCGAAAGGATTTGGACCGTTTTTACAAAGAAGCCGTGAAAATCCCAGAGTTTAAAAAGATTTTCGGCTGGAAAAATAATTTACTTCTTTTTGTTTAAGAGGTGTGTATATAGAAATGAAATAAAGGCTTTCCAGCTTCGAATTGCTTTTAAATTGAAATCGTTAAACTTTAAAATGCGTTAAAAAGTTTTGTGCGCAGCCTCAAACTCTAATTGATTCATTTACTCTGTAGAAAGTTTAATAAAATATATATCAGAATTTTGGCTCAAGCAATTCTTTAAATTAATGTGGCTACTCAACATAGAATATAGTTGTTTTCCTATCTATTATATATATTTATATACAGATTGAACAAGAAAATTATATATACATATATATATTAATTAACTTGTTAAATGTGTAATCTGTTTTTTAATTTTTTTTTAGTTTTTTATTTTGTGTAAAAATAATTAAAATTATTTATTTCTAAAAACTAAATTTAATTTTGTCTTCCTATTCTAAATATTAAATTTATCTTAATACTTTTTCAAATCATATTATTATAATTTCCTTAATCTAAAAAATGGTTTCTTGGCTAATTTATGCTACTGTCCCCTTTTTAGAAACGAAAGCCAGCGTCCGCTTAGATATTCATTTTCCTTAAGCGGCTGTAACATCTATCATCTATGTCTATACTAGACGTATAATGGCTTCAAGAAGAGGCCACATTCAGGCTCATGGGAACACTTTAATATATATATATATATCCTCACTAATCCACTTTAAGCCGTGTCGCATGAACAAGCCGTCACAGTACCCTATCAGACTTCTCTCACCCACATCATTCCGAAACTGTAAAGGGGCAACTCAACTCTAGGCACAGTGATGAGGTGTGGTGTAGTGGTAGTCCATAATAGTAAAACCTCTTAGAAACATATCAAAACACATTATACATCATCAATATAAAAAATCATTATTTCATTAATTTTTTATTGTGATTAAAGATAGCATAATAGTATCGCCCATTGTCATTTATTTATACATTCGACGAAATTCTTATATGTATGTGTATGGTGTTAGTGAGTGTGTCAATAAGGCTATAAGTTCTCAAATCTGTACCACAAGTATCTCAATTCAACCACAGCCATTTAAAATCTGGTCGGCCAACCTGCACACTACAGTATTGCTATTAACAATAGCAATAAATGACTGAACGAAATCAATTGCCGAGCAATTTCGTTCTTAACAACATTGGTCAATTAAAAAATATATATTTGAAGCATTCTATGTATTAATGCCTTTTCTGTTACACCAAATAATTAAACATACGGTTATTACTACTATCATCATCATCAGTAGCGCTACAGCCCCATGGTGGACCAAGGCAGTCTGGCATATTTCTAGACAGGAAATTTTTTGTTTTTTACGGAGTGGGGTTGTCAGCCCGATGCCCAACGCTCTAAGGTCATATGAGACCGGAACCTACAGTGTAAAGTGGATTCCGAATCACCACAGACATACATGGTACCTCCGGTGGCTCGAACCGTAAACCTGTGGAACCGAGCACTAGTCACTTGGTCATTAGGCCTCTATTACTACTATACTATGTTAATATTTTTCCATATAAATTTTTTTTTTTTTTGGTTTTATTACACGTATTTAAAAAAATTCAGAGAAATGTGTTTGTAACCTTTATTTTATGTGTGTAATGGATCCTTTGCTGCAATCTTACCAGCCAATAAAAAGGTCGAAAAAAAAAAAGAAAAAAGAAGACCTAATCTAAAGTGGAACATTTTATGATGAAAGAAACGAAACTCCCAACTGTAGTTTCTATTAAAGATATAAGAACTTCAGAAAAATCCATTTACTTCATTTGTTTCGTTAAAAAAAATGTAATGCTCCACTACCTGGCAGAGGACGATGCTTACTTATGAAACCTGAATGAATAAAGTCCGTCGTCGTGCAGAGAACTTTAAAAAATACATTATCATTCAAGTTATACCAAACGGGTCCAAAAGAAGTCCACTTTCGGGAGATGGATAAAATAAAAAAAGGGGCCTATGCATTCGAACAACGAGTCTTTCAAAACCCATAAAGTAAGGGCACCTCCGGGCTACCGATCTAAATGTCGTTTGAGGGGGTGGGGGCGGAATGGGCAGCCCGGGGAAGACCCCCCAGAGGAGCCCAATAAATTATTCGCTCGGCCTGAATCTCATTGTGGAGACTCACTCACTCGGAATAAAAAGATCTTCCCCAGGTGTCATCAAAAGTGAAGCACCGATTTTGAATGGTCTGATTGAGGGAGAGGGGGATGGGGTGGACAATTCAGTGAAAAGTATCGATCAGCAACCTGCGAGTTGCTTGTGGGGATTCATTATCCGACTCAAATAGGCACGTGATTCGAAATCACAGAGCAGAGAACAGCACGAAGGGCAAAGAATAGACTGCGTTCGTTTTCAATTATGATATGATGTCATTTTTTTTTATTCCTATATATAGGAATCCTTATCATATAAAATAATTAGAAAGTAGGATACAGTATGCCCCAGCTTCGATAGAAATTTTATATTTAAAATATTATTATATTTCATCAAGTTTTATTGAGAAAAATTCCTATGAAGATTGCAAAATTAGAATTTGGAATTCCTAGTCAAAAAATATTTAGCTTAGAAAATTATTTTACCAAACCACTAACAGCATCTTTCATATTTCATACTCAACATCATCATCATCAGTGGCGCGACACCCACATGGTCGGCCAAAGCCGTCTGTCTGCTGCTAGATTTCTAAACGGTAGATGTTTCTTTTTAAGTTTTAGGATTGTCATCCATACGCCAAACGCTTTACACTCCTGTTAGACCGGGATCTATGTTTAAAGTGGATTCCAAACCACCACAAACATCCGTGCTACCTCCAGGATTTGAACGCGGTGCCTGTGGTGACAAAGTGCTTGCCGATTGGCTATCAGGCCGCTTCAAGACATGAGACATTTTCTTTTTTTCGGGGTAGGCCTGTCAGTCATACGCCCAAAGCTCAACAGTCATATTAGACAGGAACCCACAGTTTAAAATGGATTCCAAACCACTACAAACATCCAGGGCACCGCCGGGACTGGGACCCAAAACCTAGGCACCAAGCTCTAGATATTTCATACCAAGTTGCAGAAATCATGTGCGAAAACAAAATATACTAATCTTTATTTTGCATTTTATGATGTGAAAAAAAAAGAATGAAATTAAAAAAAGAACATTCAGCCTGTTAAAGAATTAAGATACAACAAATAAAGCCTTTTATTAAAAAAATACCTACAATAAAACTCAAATATTAAAATATTTCAATAAAATAAAATTACGTGTAAAATAATGTTATCTTGAGTAGCTTCTCTTAAAAGATTTCTGTCTCCGTCTGTTGCCTGGGGAAAAAAATTGGCGAATTCTCTTGTGATATTCAATATGAATTTTTCCTCGGATATTTCCTTAAGAATTTTTACTTCCACTATTTTTACATTTCACCCTTACATTTCTTTTTTAAAATAGGAAAAGTCTTATTTGAAATTTTTTGCTTGAGATTTTAAATACTGGGAAAGAGAGAGAACGCATAGGAATATGTGTTTATTGAAATTTATTATATATTTTTAAATATTTTTGTATCATTTTTAAGATATAAATATGAACTTTTAGACAGGGTGGTTTTGGTAAAAGCTTTTTTATGCTATCTTTGCATAAATAAGCAATGCAAAATAATTCTAAATGTTCAATCAATCTAATTTTTCACTTTATTTATAGAAGGCAAATACGAAGACGTTTTTATTTTAAATAAAAGAATTTCCAATATATTCAAGAAGTCTTCATATAATATTGTTCTATAATGATGACATTGTGCCTAAAAATGAATGCGTTTTTCAATTTTAAACATAATAATTTTAGTTGCTATCAATAAAAATTGTTATGTTACTACACTAAATTGAATCCCGATTCTTAGTTGATTATTTTCTATATAAAATCTAGAAATTGTTCAAAGACTGGAAAGTAAAGTTCTTTGAATGATTACACATTCGCCTTGGTACATCAGAGAGGAGGATATTAGAAACACTCTTGACTTTCCAAGTGTTAGACACTTCCTTTTCAATGTCCCTAAAACGTTTTATGACTCTATCCCTTTTACTAGTAACTCTATCCTTAGATCCCTCCCAATAATGTATAACTAGATGTCTTTAAATGATTTAAATAGTGTCTATCTTCAATTGTATGTCTATATGGTGTTTGTGAGCCTGTAAATAAAGTTGTATGTTCTTAAACTTGTGTCTCAAGCCGACCACGCCCAGATCCAGCTGCACAAACAAACGATGATTCTACTACAATATGGATTTTAGTTCAACACTAAAATGTGAATGCATCGTATGGTAAAGAAAAAATAGTCGAAATTGAATGTTTTTTGTTTTTCTATGCAGGGGAAGGTGATAACATGTAAAGAGAATTTCGCCTTTATTTTCTCCCTCTTTGAAGATCACGTAGTGCGCTTATCGAATTATTTCGGCCCACTCTAAATGCACCGACAAAAAAACACAAAAAAATAGACAAGAAATCCGAACCCTTTCCAAAGAAAGCAGAGCGAGTGAAATGTTATCGGGAAAAAAAAGGGAATCCCCCGTGACTCGAGAAGCGACAACGATTCGAATGAGAAAGAAGACGGGAGGGACTTTCTTAAACAAACACGGATTTCTTTTTCTCCAACACTCTCTTTCCAGTCGGAATGCATTGAATCGTTCCGAATATTAAAATAACTTAAACTGGAATGGGCGAGGGTCCGGCCGAGGGCTCAAAAAAGTATCTGTTCAGTCGACATTGCGTTTCCTTTCCAAGTACTGTGTTTCCTCTAAGACCTTTGAGGGGATTTAGCAATGTATTCAAACTCTATTCGGTACACTTGATTATTCTTTCGATGAGGATACATTGTACTTTCTCAATCTCACATTCTGGCATTAACGTTTTGGGCAGGATGGCCGAGTGGCTAGTGCTCTGGGCCGCAGTTTTCTGGTCCGAGTCCCTGCGGTGCCATGGATGTTTGTAGGGGTTCGAAATCCACTTTAAACCGTAGGTACGACTCTCATAGGTGCGTAGAGCGTTGCGGAGGTACTGGCAGATTAATGTCTATTTTAGAAAATAAAATCGAATTTATTTATGAGAATTTAACTAATAAATTGTACTTATTTTTAATATACCTTTTACTTCAGTTCTATTTAAAGACCTGTTGGCCGAATGGCAAGGGCTATGGCGTTCGATACCGCAGGGTTCGAGTCCCGGCGGTATCGAGGCTTTGGATGTTCTGAGTTCCCTTAAACTTTAGTTCCCGGACTCATAGGATCGTAGTGTGGGGTGGTGTGACTTGCGTTCGTAGCCTATCTTCAAGCTCCAATTGCCCCCTGGGTAGTGATGAATGTGTAACAGGAGGGCAGCCCTTGCTGATGGCATAAAGATGAACTGTCTCTGTACTGACAGCTGTATTAGGGAAAAAATTAATTGTGTTATGTTTACGCATTTAAGCATATAATTTCAATTAAACGTACAATGACTACCAACAATATGATAATTATATAAATATATTAATTAATCTTCTAGTTTTCGATATTTTATTTCAATTTCGAGTAATTTTTTTTGTTACTTGATCCATCCATGAAAGCAATACTTTTAATACACGAAGATGGAGGGTTATGCTTTTGAAAACTATTCACACAATCCCTTATTCAACATTAATAGATACGCGTTTTTTATTATTTTTGTTACGAAATTTTTGAGCCCAAAATTTAATAACTGTGCCTAGAGCTGAGTTGGCCCTTTAAAGTTTGGGAATGATATGGGTTAGAAGAAGTTTGACTGGGCTCTGTGACTCTCAAGGGTCAAATGAGATCGATTCCGAACCACTACAAACGTCCATGGCACCGCCGGGACTCGACCCCGAAACCTGTGGCACCGAGCGCTAGTCACTCGGCTATCAACTGATCTCCTTCAAAAATAACCAAAAAATATGAATTGAAATATTTGGATGAAGTCCACTCAGCATTAACTATGCAAATACTCAGAACTTTTGAACACATGAAAGCCTCTCCTTTCTAACAGAAGAACTTAAAAAACGTCTATAAAAACGTCTTGTTAGCTAGATCATATTTTTCTTCCCTGATAAAAAGATTCTCCCGCTCGGATGTGAATAAAAACTCCGGGGTGGGGGGGGGAAGGGAAAGAACATTCTTCGAGTGTTGCCCCCTCTCATCTTCTGCGGGTGTCTTAAAACCTCTCTTTCACATAACATTCTCTAAAAGTGAGTTTGGGTCTCATTAAAAGTTCGTTTTTCCCCAAACTTTGACTGTAACGGAGGCGCTCTTATTTGCATGTGATTGCTCCCTGGGGTCTCATGTAGGGCGAAAGAGGAAGTAGTAGTAGGACGAAGTAGCCATTGCAAAATGTTCGTGATCTTTTGGTGGGTGTGTCACACTAGATAGAAGGTGGAAAAAATGTCGGATTTCATATTTATTGTTCCCTTTAGGGATTAAATAAGTTCTGCATAAATCTAATAGGATTATTTTCTAATCTGTGGAACACTATAAAGACATATTTCAAAATAGGATCTGATTTAAGAGTTTTTCAGAAATAATGAATCATTGACTTTGATTTGCTAAAATCACAGCAAGTTCAATAACAACGCGATTGCAGATATTAAAACAAATAGGATTGCATGATAATAATAATTATCTTTAAAATAAATAAATTATCTTTTTAAAAATAAGTTATTAAGTATCATAAAAATATAAATAAATATAAATTATATTTGCTCATTCAAAACAAGTTCGTTTAACCACTGTATAGAACAAAGGTTTCCAACTCAAATGATCTTGAGGACCACTTTAGAAATGTATCATAACTTCGCAAACAAAAGCGCTAAGCGCAACCGCAAAACACCGCTAACAAAATGGCCGTAGAGTGACAAGCAAAACCAGCAATTCAATGGCGATTGTAACCTGTCATTGTTATCCGACGCCATTAAAAGTGATGAAAATCAGCCCGAGAAAAAAACAAACTCGGTTCCAAACAGAAACTTCTCTCTTCACTTCACCCACCCACCCTGTACTGGGAACCATTGTCACCCAACAACGACAATTCTGAACGCAGCGGACATTTGTGCTTTTGTGTCGCTGTAGATTAGCGGAGACATTCGCCCGTTCTTGTTTTTTTCTGAAAAAAGGAACAGAAAACTCTTTGCCCGACTCAAACTCGGAAAAGAGAAGTCAAGTTTTTTCTTCTATTTTTTTGAGCTGTGTAATAAGCAGTCCGTTATTTTTCTTATGAGGATTTTTTTTTCTTTCCTTCCACAACTGAGAGTAAATAAAACGAAAAAAACCTGGCAACAGATTCAAAATCGTTTGGGGCGAATGAAAAGCGCTTGTAGAACAAAAAAATAAATAGAAGCACAATTATGTATTCAATGACAGATTTGGAGATAATAAGAGAAAATATTTGAATTAAAAAAAAAACTACAATCAGTTTTCCTAACGAAATTCGATGCACCTTTAAAATATTCTACGAGATAAGCTGAAGATATTTCATTCCGGGATTGATATAAAAGGGTACAATTCCTTATAATTTTTTTTAGCACCTTTATTCGTAATTTCTCTCTGGTAAAGAATTCCGTCATCAGATTTGATCTTGGAATCATCGATTTAGTATTCTGTGTTCGCTGCTCGATTCGCCTCAAAGGCGTCCACAAAGCAGCTGCAAAAAGTCCCGCTGTTTAAGAAGATTTTTAACCCCGAAACGACTCGTTTGTTTTTCGCTTGAGATTCAGATATCGAAATCGAATAAAGTCCTCTTTCGGCTTCGGGCTTCCAAAAACTCCGATCGATACAGAAAAACGTTGCGTTAAAAAGTCGCGAACTTGGATTGTGAAATCTAATTGAAACTGCAATGATGTAGATACCACATCTCACACTTTTTTTGTCCAAACCTTTTCTGTATAAGAAGTCAATTAGGACACAGTGGAGTGTGCCTTGATATAATTTTTTGGACAGAAGTGTGATGTTATGTTTAAAATGCATACAATTTTTGTTTCTTAGAAATGCTATTATTTTAGTAGAAGTACGGCAATTCAATGCATTGCATCTTTCAAATAAATTAGTTTTTATGAATTGTGTTATGCCGAAATCACCACTGGTCGTTGGTAAGATGGTACCACGGGTTCGAATCCTGGCGGTGGCATGGATATTTGTGAAGGGTTGGGAATCCAATTTAAAACTGTAGGTCCCGGTCTGTATAGCCCTCGGGCTCGCAAGATGACCGTAGAGCGACAAACCAAACTAATTAGCCTAAAGTGTGCACAAAATGACCGTAGAGTGACAAACCACACCAAAACCATACTGTATGCAAAATTGTATACCGACAAATATACCTCATGTATGAAGAAGTACCTTTTAAACACGAAAGCGTGTGGCTATGTGCTGTAAAATCAGTTCGCTTTCAATCACAAAATTAAAATACTCAAATAACTTTAGTAATTCGTTAATCCGACCCGATGCAATTATTCTGCTGAGTACAGCAGTTAAAAATGTAAATATTCTTCTGAAACGACTCGTAAAAAAAATATATGAATAAGTGATCTTCGAGTATTTTTGGTCCATTAACAGCATTTGAGGAAAATTGAAGTCATGCCTCTAAAATCTAATAACAGAAACTTAAAAAGTAAAGCAAAGCATTACAAAGAATTAAAAGAAGAAATTTTCATCGATTTATTTTGATTTACTGATATCGTCAAAAGACATTATGCATTAGACCGTAAAACTAGATTATTTTAAACTTTTCATAAATAAAAATTAGTTTTTAAATACTGTATTCTCCCAACTCATCCGTTAAGCCAAAAATATACCTCCTGTGAAACACGGGATGCGGAGTCGGAATTGAGTCTAGCATTTTTGAAAAAGTCGAAATCAGCAGTCGGTTTAAACATCCGACTCCTGAGTCTTTTATAAGACAGGAGTCTATAAAAGATTTGGGATCAGACGAAGATTTGGTTTGGGAACAGCGAAGTTTTAAATTAGACACGGACTTACGATTTATGACGGATTCCGAACCACTCACCAACATCCATGCCACCACCAGGAATCGAACCTGAAGCCTTTGGTACTATAGACCAGAGTGCTAACCAAATGGTATGTGACAAAGAGCCCGGTAGTAACCACCACGATGCACAGAAAGGCGAGTTGTCTATCAAGCCCAATGAAAGTATTTGTCCCGAAAAGTGACTAGTTAGCACTAACTGTAACTTATGGAGGTACTTAAATGACTTAATTTTAAAAAGTACTTCAATCTCTCACAGAATAACTTATACAAAATGTTATGCGGATACATGTGCTTCTTTTCCTATTCATTTATTTTAGAATTTACGGAAAAATCACATAATATAGTTATAAAGTTTAATTCCCTGTCCTTTATTATGAAATCAAAAATGAAATCATTCGTCTACAACTAAAGCTTATTGTAATATGTTTCAGTTACCGCCATCTAACATTGAGCTCAGCTCAATGATGTGTGACGATCGTTGTAGCTTTTTTTTTAAATTAAAATTTTAAAAGCTATATCAATTATCATTCATCTCATCCCCCAATAGAGGTTGTTTTAATGCATCTAGCAATATAGAGACACTTAATCTTTATGCCATTAGCAAGGTATGCACCGATTTTACTTATTGAGCTTATTGAGCCCAGTTGAGCCCTTATTGAGCTTATTGAGTCTACAACTAAAGCTTATTGAGCCCAGAGAGCACGTGTAGCTTGAAGAAATGCCAAGGACGCGAGTCCAACTACCCCCACAACACTACCGCTCTACGAATCTATGTAGTACAGACAGCCAGATTGCCAGCCAATTGCCCACCAGGCCATTTCAACAACTAACAGATCAAGACGTTCATGTAATATATTTCAGTTACCGTCATCTAATGCTAAGCATAGCTCAATGATGTGCAGCTTTTTTAAATTAAAATTGCTAGAGCTATATCACTCATCATTCTCTCCATTTCCAAACAGTGTGCTGTCTGTTTTCCAAAATTTATCAGTTTACAGATTAATTCCAATCATGAATCTCCAACTCATGCTACATTCAACTTAATGTATACTAATAGAAAATGGCATTGCTTTTCTGGATACTGACGTGAATCATTAAAATAGAGAGTTTTTGCATACCGTATTTTGGACGTCCGTTAGCTTTTTCTCCCTAGGGCGCATGCTCATAGGAAACATTATTGCATATACGCATGCGCAATTTCCTAGGAGCATGCGCGCTAGGAAGAAAAAGCTAACAGACGTCCAAAATACTGTCTGCAAAAACTCTCTAATGAATCATTCACAACGCTATCCTAACCTAAAATACGGAACAGCGCACTCGTTCACTGACATCAACTCCGTTACAAAAAGCAAGCGAAGAGAAATTTCCACCGCAAGGTGTTTGCTGAGATAGCTGTTTAGAACGCAAAATATATCGGTCTCATTTGCGAATTCCGGTTGGGAAATGAAGCGAAGCATGCCGGTTTAATGTAGCGACGAAAGCGGAGGTGGCCTAAACAGGTGTTTGAGGTGCACCCCATTCCTGACCCTATTTGAATTCCTGCAGGGATTTATTGTGCAAGAGTCAATAAGTGCTGCGAGTTTTTTTTTTTTTTTTTTTTATCTCCTGGTTAATGATGCTTTCGATTCTATTTAGTTTTAACCTGCTGATAATTTTTTTTTTATGGAGGGGGAATAGGGGTTGAATTTAAATTGCTTTTAAAGGACGTCAATTGTGTTTTTTGAATCAGATAAAACCCTTCTTTCGTTCAACTTTTATCTACCGAAACTTCTTTTCTGCACAATAGTGTTTTTTTAAAGGATGGAGTGTTTTGTGCATGGATCGAAAAATTGAACATTCAATATTTGCTTTAGTTTTGATTTGGAACTTTAAAGTCATTAGACCTCATTTTCGTTTTTGTGGTTGAAAATGGAAGCAAATCGTCGGAAATTGAAAATTTTCCTCCTCTGGCATATGCTGAATGTTTCTCTATGCAAAAATTTTTTTTTATTCTAATGCAGCTGGCAAACACATAGACACCTTGGTCTTGGATGCCTTAAGGCAAGCGCTGCACAGACGTTACTCACTTTGCATTACCCAGGGGGCGCGTGTCACTTGAAGATAAGCCACGGACACGGAGTAACAATGCCCCCGCAACGCTCTATGATCCTCTTAGTCCGGGACCTACGGTTTAAAGGGGATTCCGAGCCACTAGAGACATCCATGGCACCGTCGGGACTCGAACTCGAAACCTGTGGTACCGAGCGTCAGAGCGCTAGCCACTCGGCCATTCAGGCCGCCCTCTGCAAACATTAAGCATGCAAAAAAAAAAAAAGTGTTTCAGCCCCATTACTTTTGTCGAGGATTCGCGGGAAAATTTGAAAAGCCGATCGTCCGGGTAATCCCCCCCCCGAAATAACTGCCCGGAGCCTCCTTTCCATCCACTATGTCTTCCGCTTATGTGCATGCTAGTGAAACGCGGCTTCCGAAAATGAGCCGTTCATATCCACAAGATGCACTTTAGGAGCATCTCTGCCCAATTTTAAGTTCATCCGGAATTTTAGACGACGACCCTTTGGGAAGTGGAGCGGGAAATATTTATTTATAAATATATATAATCAGAGGGCCTGAATGGGCGAGTGGCTAGCGCTCTGGCGCTCGGTACCACAGGTTTCGGGTTCGAGTCCCGGCGGTGTCATGGATGTTTGCAGTGGTTCGGAATCCACTTTAAAACCGTAGGTCCCGGTCCTAATAGGATCGTAGAGCGTTGCGGGGGCATTGTTACTCCGCGTCAGTGACTTATCTTCAAGTGACACGCGCCCCCTGGGTAATGGAAAGTGAGTAACGTCTGTGCAGCGCTTGCCTTAAGGCATCCAAGACCAAGCTGTATATATATAATCAGCCTGCTTTATAGGGAGATGGTCTCCCATTCATGAAAACTTTATTCTACACTCGCAAGCAGAGCTGTCTGTCAATATTTAAAGCACCTGTCGAATGTCTCCTCAGAATTTAAAAATGCCTGACTCACTATGCATCCTTAGGGTGTCGGAATGTTTGATGCGTGCTTGTTTTCTTTACAGTCTGCTGCTCATCTGCTTCTTTTATATTTTGGTATAAAATGCAAAATTTATTCACAAAATGGGGAGCATTTTTGATTTGGAAAATATTTAAAAATAATAGCGAAAATTATTGCAATGTTGTCGTCTCTCGTTCTAAGTTTTCGTGAGTGGTTGTGCATGCTTTATGCAAAAAGCTTGTTAATTTTTTTTGTAATGAAGCCGACAATACAGACAGTTCATCTTTATACCTCCAGCAAGGGCTGCAGCGCTGTTACTCACTGAGCACCACCCAGGGTGCACGTGTAGCTTGAAGATAGGCTACGGACTTGAGTCACATAACCCCCACAACGCTCTACGATCTTAATAGACCGGTAACTACAGTTTAAAGCGGATTCCGAATCACTACACACATCCATGGCAACTCCGGGACTCGAACCCGAAGCCCGTGGTACCGATTGCCAGACTGCTACCAACTCGCCCTTTAAGCCCCCATACAGCTTTAATATTCTTAATAAAACATTAATTTGGCAGAAATAAGAAAATTAAACATAGGGTACGTTTTATTCTGACTTGAAATTCGACTATAAATAGTTAAAAACAAGCAAATATTAAAAGGGTTTTGGTTGCATAAAAGTAAAGTAAACACGGGGAAAATTTCCTAAAATACCAAAATCAAAATTAGCGTAAGCTTCAACCTAGGACACCTGTTACCATTCAAAATATAAAATTCAGAAACAAGATTGACAGATTTGCGTACATATTATACGAAAAAATATTTATGCCGAAAATATCTATGAAAGCCCTGTTTTATGGCTTCAGATTTCGTTTTATTAAATATTTTTATACCCCAGATAACCCTACATTAGGATGGAATGCATTACTCTGAACGTAAACCACCGCGTGAATAGATTTTGCCTCCATAAATATCCATTCTTCTAAACATACTTTCAAATTTCTGAAAAGTAAAATCAAATTCCGACGAAAGATCAACGCATAGCCTCCATCGGAGCATAATGAAACACAAGAGTAATATATTTTTCCCCAATTCCGCTCTATGGGTTCAATAAATACTGTTTACTAACACAATATGTATGGAATTTTTTTATTTTTTGTTGAAACCATGGCAACAGTTTGCCATTTTTTTGACATTGTGTTCTTTCTTTCAAATTTCGTTCCGTTGCAAAACTTTATTCTTAGAATTTCATCCTGCCGAACTAATTCTATTTATGAGTTTGTTAAGAAAACTATGCATTGGAATTTTCAATAGTATATTTAAAAATTTCTACAATGTAATAATAATATAAATAGTGTTATAAAAACATGTTTGTCTGCAATAAAGTCTCTTTTTTGTGGGACTTGATGGCCGCGTGGCTGGCGCTCTGTACAAGTTTCGAGTTCGCGTCCCGGCGGTGGCATGGATGTTCGTAGTGGTTCGGAATTCACTTTAAACCGTAGGTTCATGTCTCATAGGATCGTAGAGAGTTGCGGGGGTAGTTTGACTCGCGTCCGTAGCCTATCTCAAGACACACGTGCCCTCTGGGTAATGCTCAATGTGTGACAGCGGTGCAGCCTTACTTATGGCGTAAAAATGAACTGTTTCTGTATTGCCAACCTGTGCATTAGAGCCATATTAAAGCTATATTGAATCACTTCAGGGACGATTTTTTTTAACGAAGAAAAAAATTGACTTAATTTTCTGTTTCATTAAAATTTTTTTCATTTTGTAGTGTTAATAATTCAGAAGGAAAAAAAAAATAAAAAAACCGTAAACATGCACAAAAAAAAAAAAAAAAAAAAAAAATCAGCTTTTTAATTTGTAAATTTGTGGCTTACGAGCATTAATAGTAATTTAAAAGTGAAATTATTTCCTATATTCAGGATACAAATTATTCATAATTATATTCATTCATTATTAAAACTAAATACACTACTTTGTATATTTAGTTTTAATAATGTAGTGTAATTTGGTGCTTGCAAACCGTCGATTTACAGTTAGAGACCTTGCTGATAGTGTTGGAATTTCAAAAAATGTCGTTCAATTCCATTTTGGGCCACAAATGCGCCAAATCTCGATGGATACCGAAAACAGTGAATGCGTCAGCTCACACTGCATTGATTCTTCGTGACTTTTTCGCCAAAAATATAACCCATATCGAACAGACCTCTCGATGATGTCCCATAAATGCTCGATGGGATTCATGTCGGGCGATCTAGGTGGCCAGATCATTCGTTGGAATTGTCCAGAATGTTCTTCAAACCAATCGCGAACAGTTGTGGCCCGGTGACATGGCGCATTGTCATCCATAAAAATCCCATCGTTGTTTGGGTACATGAAGTCCATGAATGGTTGCAAGTGATCTCCAAGTAGCTGAACGTAAGCATTTCCAGTTAATGTTCGGTCCAGTCGCACCAGAGGACCAAGTCCATGCCATGAAAAAACAGCCCACACCATTACGGAGCCACCACCAGCTTGAACAGTGCCTTGCTGACAGTTTGGGTCCATGGCTTCGTGGGGTCTGCGCCACACTCGAACCCTACCATCAGCTCTTACCAACTGAAATCGTGACTCATCGGACCAGGCCACGGTTTTCCATTCATCTAGGGACCAACCGATATGCTCACGTGCCCACGAGAGTCGCTGCAAGCGATGTCGTTCTGTCAATAAAGGCACTCGAGTCGGTCTTCTGCTGGAATAGCCCAAGAAAGCCAAATTTCTCCGCACAGTTCTAACAGACAAGTCCCTTGTACGTCCCACATTGATTTCTGCGGTTATTTGACGCAGTGTTGCTTGTCTGTTAGAATTTACGGTCTCGGTCGTTAAGTGCAGGCGGTCGACCACTGCGCTGTCCACGGTGGGATGTTATGCCTTAAATTTCATACTCTCGGCACACTCTTGACACAGTGGATCTGGGAATGTTGAATTCCCTAACGATTTCCGAAATGGCATGACCCATGCGTCTAGCTCCAACTAACATTCCGCGTTCAAAGTCTGTTAATTCCCGTCGTGCGGTCATCATCACGTCAAAACCTCTTCACATGAATAACTTGAACAGAAATGAAAGCTCTGCGAAAGCACTGCGCATTTATACCTGTTCTACGCGATGCTACTGCCATCTGAAAATTTGCATATTGCTATCCCATGACTTTTGTCACTTCAGTGTATATATATATATAGTGCAGTTCAGTGCAAGGTCGGGGATTTTCAGATTTATCCCGTAGAATCTAATTAAGACCTTAAGATTTAACTACTACACACCGTGATTCACAGGCAGAAACTCTGGCTTTATTCTTATAAAATCTCCCTTTTAAGAAAATCCGTCAAGAGTGGTGGGGGTAAGCTTCCCTCACTTCTCATTGGAATAAACATTTCTCAGCTCGTAGACGATCACCCATCACGAGGTAACAACTCAGTCCATATCCCATCTGCAATTTTTTCGACCTGTAAAGGTCACATAGACATTCTCTAATTTTACGAGTTTCATTATCCATGATTCCGAGTATCTGCTACCAGATGTGAGTGACAGGTTGTTCTCATGAGTACAAAACACTCATTGCGGGAAATATAACTACCCACAATAAAGCTCGTCTGCTGTCAAATGTGAGTGACGGGCTGTTATTATCTACTTGTCAAATAACTTACATTCCTCTCTCCTCTGAACGAAATGCCAAAATTCTTCCCGGGAGAAAAAAAATACCACAACAGCTTTGAAATCAGAAAATAGAGTTGTCAGTGAACAAATAGCTCTATAATAACGTTTATTTCGAGAACAAATGTTTTATTTTGAATGTTCAAATAGCAAAATATATAAAGCTTTTTTACTTATTAATTGAATAAGAGAAACGTCAGATATTAAAGCTTATAATACTATAATATTCCTGTAACCGAATAATTTGAATGATTTATTTCGAATGGGAACTCCAGAAAGATCCTTCATCCTCAGAAAGGGGGTGGCGCTTCTGAATGGACGTCCGCCGCACCATCAACAGTCGAGACGTCGTTTCACACACAATCAAACAGAATCACTCGAACGATCCAGAAACCTTTTCTATTTTTCCCATTTATAAAAAGAAAATACAATTCCGTTAAAAAAAAGTAAAAGAGACGAAATAAAATATCGCAAACATTTTAAATCGTTCTTTATTGCCCGCAGTGGCAACACCGGTGATTCGGAAGTTGTTCATCTCCAGTTCGGGTCCATTGAGCATCCCGAAACATTTTTCAGTTTGTTTAAGAAAACTTTTGGATGTAATTCCCCGTTAAAGTAATCGATTTCAAGAAAAAAGAGAAAAGTTGAGGATTGATTTGGATTCAAGTTTTGCTTAGAGTGCTTTAGCGAAACACATGTGAAGAAAAGAGTTCAATACTTAAGTGGTTCAGGTTTTTTTTATTTGTTTTTTTTTTCTATAAATAATTGTAAGGTCGGGAAAAGTATTTATTAGAGATGAAACTTTTTTTGATTACATTTATGTTCTGCTAGACAAAAATGACTTGTTATTTCAGTCCACAACGGAAAACCCTCTTACAAGTATTTTTTTGTTCTAATGCAGCTGGCAAACAATTGTCTTGGATGCCTTAAGGTAAGCGCTGCACCAACGCTACTCACTCAGTACTGCCCAGGAGGAGCATGTAGCTTGAAGTTAAGCCACTGACGCGGAGCAATAAAGTCTCAGCGACGCTGTACCATAATGTTAGACCGAGACCGCCAAGATTTGAACTCGAAACGGGAGGTATCGAGGGCCAGAGCGCTAGGCAGTCGGCCATCAGGCCCCTTTCAAAATAAACATTGGCCAATTTCAAAATTAAAAAAAAAAAAAAAAAAAAAACTTGAAGCATTCTTTATATGAATCTCTTTTCTGCGATTTTTTTCACATAAAGTAATAAAAAACACACCTATTACTACCGTATTACTTTAACATTTTTCCATATAAATCATTTTTAGAAGCATTCAGAGAAATGTGTTTGTGACCTTTATTTTATGCTTGCAATAGATTTTTTGCTGCAATCTTACCAGTCAAAAAAGGGCCGTGAAATGAAAGAAAACCTAATCTAAAATGGAATATTTAAACGATGAATGAAACGAAACTTTAGTTTCTAATAAAAATATAAGAACACGTGAAAAATTCATTAATTTGCTTCGTTAAAATATATATATATATATATATATATAATACTCCAGTACCTGGCAGAGGACGATACTTGCTTATAAAACATGAATGAAAAAAGTTCGTAATAATACAGAGAACTTTTAAACTACATTATCATTCAAGGTGAAATCAAACGGGCCCAAAAGAAGTTCCCTTTAAGGAGATAAATAAATGAAAAAGGGGCCCATGAATTCGAAAGGTGAGTCTTTTAAAACCCGTAAAGTAAGTGCACCTCCGAGCCACCGATCTAAATGTCGTTTGGGGTGATGGGGGCGGAAGCGCCAAGAAGAGCCTAATAACTTATTCGGGCGGACTTTATTCATTCGGCTCACTCGATCGGAATAAAAAGATCCCCCCCCCATGCCATCAAAAGGGAAGCACCGATTTTGAACGGCCCCATCCCTCTGTGGTCTGACTAAGGAAGAGAGGAGTGGGATGGACAATTCAGTGAAAAGTATCGATCAGCGGCCGCGAGCTGTTTGTGAGGATTCATTATTTGACTCAAATAGGCATGTCATTCAAAATTAAAGAGCAGAGAACAGCTTGAAGTTAAATTCTTGGGAAAGAATGGACTGCCTTTGTTTTCAATTATAATACGATACGATTTTTTTTCCTGTTATAGGAATTCTTATTATCAAATGTAATTGGAAAGTAAGATACAATAAAGCTCAGATTCGATAGAAATTTTATATTTTCTGTATATTTATTTTGTACTATTAACTTATATTTAATGTATTTAATTTTATATTTATTATATTTAATATATTTAATTTTATATTTATTACATTTAATATATTTTTATATTAATGAACATGTTATATTCGAAGCACTAAACAGACGTGCGGAGTTGAGCCTTTGTGAATGTGTCGAAATCAGGATTCTGTTTAAAAATCAGACTCTTTTATAAAAATCATTTTTATTTTGCAAAAAATTCTACGAAATAAAATGAAATGTAAAGAAGGCAATTGATTGTGTTGCTGTTGCATATCACCCAGAGACTAGCAATATATATATATATACACAATTTCTTTTTCAGTCTCTCTATAATACAAGTATACACATTCACCTAATAAAAAATGCAATAATGTCGCTGAACTACATTTTTAAAAAAACGTACTATGTAATTCGAATTATGTATGATCCGTTTTTGTTTAAAATAAAAATGTCACCCTGTGCGGCTTCTTTCAAAAGATTTCTCTCTCTGTTGGCTGGAAAAAGAATTTTCTAACGCAATTCTCTCGTGATATTCAATTTAAATTTTTCCGGAGATATTTACTTAAGAATTCCGGTTCCGCTATTTTCAGATTGTATACTTGCATTTTTTTTTTTAAATATGAAATGACTTATTTAAAGAATTTTGCATAAGATTTTAAATATTCATACAAGTGCAAAGACACATAAGAACATGGGACATTTTTTGTTTTATATATTTTTAGATATTTGTATCATTTTCGAGATACAAATCGAAACTTTTAGACGGGGTCATTTTTGTAGAAGTTTTTTTATACTCTATTTATATAAATATGAGACCCTGAGGGCTGATTTTCTATCGCTCTGTCCCTCGAAACCACATGTTATGGTTACGAGTCCCGGCTGTGCCCTGGATGTTTGTAGTGGTTCGGAATCCACTTTAAACCGTAGGTCCCGGGCTGATAGGATCGTAGAGCGTTGCGGGAGTAGTGTGACTCGCGTCCGCAGCCTATCTTCAAACGATACGTGCGCCCTGGGTAGTGCTAAGGAGTCACAACGGTGCAGCCTTTGCTTATGGCATAAAGGTTGTCTGTCTCTGTATTTCCAACTGCATCGGAACAACAAAAATGATGATTAAAAGTAAAATTATAATAACTCAATTTGCATTATAGACCTTTTTGAGAATGAACTAAAGTTGATTAAAAATATTCAAATGGCTCAGTACGTTCGGTTCGTGGCTCAGTGGGGCAGCGTGCGCTAACTGGTGAAGACACTGTTTCAAAAAACAAGGTTTGGTTTGTCGCTCTACGGTTGTTTTGTGCACACTTTAGGCTAAATAGATAGGGACCTACAGCTTAACGTGGATTCCGAACCACTCACAAAACCACATCTCAAACATCCATACCACCGCCATCAAAATACGAGGAGACTCTGTGGGTTTTGGGATGTTCTTCAGCATCTTGCCTCGCGAGTCATCACAATAGAAGCTCTTCTTTCCATGTGACCTCACGGGTTCTTGGATTGGGTCTAGATAGGGCTGTCTACCAAATGGGATAAGAAGGAAAAAAAATGACTCAGTTCACGTCATGCAATTTCTACACACACATCATGCAATTTGTGCACACACATCATGCAATTTGTGCACACACATCATGCAATTTGTACACACACATCATGCAATTGCATCATGCGTTTCACGTCATGCAATTGCAACGTAAATCTACCTCCTCGTGGTGCACTCCGAGCAACGTATAATACGGCAAAATGATCTGCAAACACGGCCTTCCGTCTGGCTCTCAGTGTGAGTTTTTTAGAGTTTTGCAGTTGAACGCAGGTGGATGGTCCCAAAACAAGAAAGAGGATAATTAAAAAGCTGCTTCATTGAGGATGATGCCGCTAGAAATGGTCCCAAGCCCTGGTACCATCCTATTCATGATATCCCTGAATGGCCTAAAAAAAATAGATTCCATTGCTAATGCCTTTCTGTGGTCACGACTGTCACCGCAAGCACCTTCACAGAATTCAACTGGCTGCTGACAATCCCCGTCTCCTGTGTGATAACCAGGAACAAATGAATATGTCTCAACTTACTTCCTGTTTCTTTAGGGAAGTTTTATACATTAGACAGACGGTGGATGGATGGATTAAGTGGATGTCATTTGTTTCTATCTTGTTCTTTGTATTTCTTTTTCTTTTAATAATGTCTGTTGTCCTGTAAACTTGCCACTGGAAATCATCGTGCAAATTGAATTTAAAATAAAAAAAAACGATAATTAAAAGTAAAATTTTATTTTTTATTTTTCAATATGTAATTTTAGTTCAACACTAAAAAGTTACATAGAATAGCAAAGAAAAAAATAATCGATATTTAATTTTCTTTGTCTTTCTGTACATGGGAGGGTGATAACATGTAAGACGAATTTCGCATTCATTTTTGGCGTCTTCGCAGCTCACGCAGACCACTTATCGAATTATTTCGCCCTACTATAAATGCATCGACAAAAAAAGAAGATAAGAAATCCGAACGCTCTCCAAAAGAATCAAAGTGAGTGAGATGTTATCGGTAAAAAGAACGAATCCCCCCCGTGACTCGGAAAGCGAAATCGATTCGAATCAGAAATAAGACGAGGGACTTTCTTAAACAAACGCGATTTCTTTGTCTCAAACACTCCGACTCTCTTTCTATTCGAATCTACTAAATCGTTTGGATATTAAAATGACTTCAACTGGAATGGGCGAGGGTCCGACCGAGGGCTTCAAAAATATCTGCCCAATCGACGCTGTGCTCCCTTTCCAAAGTGTTGTGTTTCTCGAAGACCTTTGAATGTATTTAGAAATGAATTCAAAATCTGTTTGGTACACAAGTTTGCTCTTCGAAGGAGGATACATTGTATTTTCTCAATCTTCTATTCTGATACTGACATGCGTTTTGGAGCCTGATGGCAGAATGGCTATCGCTTTGGAGCTCGGTGCCACCGGGTTTGAGTCCCGGCGGTGCCATGGATGTTTGCGAGTGGTTCGGAATCCACTTTAAAACCATGGGTCCTGGTCTACAGAGTCGTAGAGCGTTGGGGCGTAGTGTGGCTCTTATTCGTAGCATATGTTCAAGCTACACGTGGGGAGTGCTCAATGAGTCACAGCGGTGCAGCCCTTGCTGATGGCATAAAGATAACTGTATCTGTATTGCCAGATAAATTAAAATTAATTTCGTTATTTTTATTAATTTAAGCATATAACTTCATAAACATTAAGCATTAACTTCATTAAGCATTAATTAAGCATATTAAGCATTAACTTCATTTAAGCATATAAATATAAATATAATTAATAAATATATATAATTAATCTATTAGCATTCGATATTTCGTAATTAGACAAAATATGAACCTTGTTATATTAATAATACTGATTGCGCTTCAAATTTGAGTAATATTTTCTATTACTTAATCAATCCATGAAAGCCATATTATTAATATACTCAGATAGTTATGTTTTTGAAAGCTATTTGCACAATCAATTATTCAAATATCATTAATACTTACGCTTTTTTTTATTATTTTTGATGCTAAATTTTTAACCCCAAAAGTTAAAACAACGTACTAGTAAATCTTCTTTAAAGGCTTTTTTAGATAATTACTTCATTTTAAAACTCATCTCTTTAAAATTAACCAAAAAATAGGAATTAAAAAATTTGGATGAACTAATCTCCACTTTAACTGTACAAACATCCAGAACTTTTCAACACAGGAAATCCTTCCCACTCTAACCTAGGAGCTTTTATCTCACAATGCAAATTTTGAAAATGTCTTCTTTGCAGCAGCAGCATATTTTTCTTTGCTGATAAAAAGGTTTTCCTCTCTCGCATGCGAATAAAAATTCCGGAGGGGGGCGAATCTCAGAGTGCTGCTCCCCTCTTATCTTCTGCCGGTGTCTTAACACATCTCTTTTTTTCAAGAAGGCAAAAGCAGAAGCTTCGCCCCAAAAGTGGAAATTCGGGTCTCATTAAAAGTTGGTTTCTTCCCCAAACTTTGCTTGTAACTGAAGCATAAAGCGCTCTTATTTGCATGTGATCACTCTCCGGGGTCCCATGCCAGGCGAAAGAGGAGGCCATCGCAATATGTTCGCTATCTTTCAAGTTGATGTAGAAAACTAGACAAGGGGAGAAAATGTCGAATTTCAAATGTATCGTAACCTTTAGGGATTATATAAGTTCTCCATAAATTTAATATGAGGATTTTCTAATCTGGGGAAAAATATAAAGATACATTTCAAAATACGATCTAATTTAAGAGTTCTTCAGAAATAATGAATCATCGCCTTCAGCCCTCGTGGTTCCTCGCTAAAGTGAAGCTGCCTATTACAAATGGCCTCTTGGACCTGGTGTACGGTTTCCTGCACCAGGGGGATTAGTATCAACAAAGAATTAAAAAAACATTTTCATCCATTCATTTTGGTTTACTGATATCTTCGAAAGATTTGAAACAATGCTGTATTAGGACAATGAATTAAGACCGTAAATCTCGATTAATTTCACTTTTTAATAAATAAAAAAAAAATTTTAAAGATTGTGTTCATCCAAAATTTTCCATTATGCAAAAAAAAAACCTTCCTCCTACCAGAAATGGGATGCCAGAGTCAGAGTCCAGTCGAACATTTTTTAAAGAGTCGACATCAGGGGGTCAGCTTAAAAATTCAAACCTATTATAGTTAAATATTTTTTTCACTTCTATTGTTGCAATTGACTGATTTGCTAGCAAGTGTTAATTTGATTACTTTTTTACTAACAAATCTAAAGTTATAAGATTATTGTATTTAGTATAACCACGGTAACACAGCCAAAAGGCTACTCAATGTCGATTGCAATTTGTCATTATTATCTGAAGACATTAAAACTGCCAGGAATCGGCCCGTGAAAAAAGTCCACGAGGAACAAACTCGGTTCCGAACAGAAACTTCTGTCTTCTAATCAGCCATGCTGTGCTGAGAGCCATTGTCGGCCAACAATGACAACTCTGAACGACGAAGAGGCAGCTTTTGTGTCGCAGAAGATCAGTCGAGGCATTTACACTTTCTTGGTCTTTCTGAAAGAAAACTCTTTGCACCACTCAAACTCGGAAAAGAAAAATTCAGTTTTTTCTTCTATTCCATCTGGACTTGGAACCAAGAATAATTACTCCCCAAACGAGCCATCCTGCACCACCGTAACGGTGTCGTTCAATGGTGTTCTCTTGGTGGTAACGGGTACCTGGCGCTCTCCATATGAAAGTCCGGCGAGAATCAGACTGCAAACTAAACCTGGACTCGTCGGAAAACATCCCACAAGACCACTGTTGCGGTGTCCACAATGCATGCTCTCAACTCCAGGTTAATCGCAGGCGACAGTGCGTTACGGTAAGTGGAACACATCTGACAGGCCTACGAGCATATAGACCAATGTGCCCTAAGCGTCTGTACACGGTCTGCCTTGAAACTGTCGTACCTGTAGCTGAAGAAAGCTGACGAGACAGGTCTGATGCTGTGCTCCGTCTGTTTCTTTTGGCAGTAACTGCTAAATACCTGTCATCCTTCGGAGTTGTAACTCGGGGGCGACCTGTGCTGTAACATGTACTCACAATACCATCATCTTGGAATCGTTGCCAAAGCCTGGAGATGACACTCTGGGCGATTCCAAGTTCCTCGGATACTTCCGGCTGGGTACGTCCACATGCCAGTCGTCCGATAATTCTACCACGTAAAAAATCATCTAAATGCTTCTTTTGTGCCATAACTATGCGGTTATTTCACTGAAAGTCTTTTCAAGCGCTTGTGAACAATTTTACTTCTTTGAGACCATTTCTTATATACCCCTCTCTTACACTCTCGTCATTGTGACTTACTATCCGCGCCATCTGGTGGTTTCCTGTAATTTGCATATTCTTCTTCAAGATGTGTGTGATAGTTCTACAGGTGAAATTTTTATTTTAGAGTTCAATTTCTATGTGATTCTGAATTATCCTTAATTTATGGACATGAGTGTAGAAAGCAATGGATTGGAAAACTACAAGAATGGCCAAATTAAACAGCCATATGAATATAGCAATGTTGATTAGATCAAGAACTTCATGAAGAATGAATTATTCAGGAATCTCTAAAAGATTGTACAAAAAAGTAAGGTAAATGTAGTCGTAAGTGGAGAATGAAGAATTGCAAATTCTATAAGAAACATAATAATATTCAATAGCCAAAATAATATCTCAAAGTTTGAATATTCTAGGCATAAATGAAGAACGAAGTATACCATGTGCAATAAGTAGCACTAAACAGCTCAATAGGCACCGGAAAATGCCAAAAGTGATAAACATGAAACTTCGAAAAGAAGGAATTTATCATCGTATTACGAGTAGTTACAGCTATAGCCACAAATGCCTTAAATACCAACCCAAAACTTGAAAAATGATTAAAAACCATGCTACAAAAACACTTCAAGCAAAAGCCAAATTCTCCAGAAAATTCCTGAAGACTAACATTATTCATGAAGCATTTCAAGAGTTAAGGGGCGAAAACTACTTTTTTCCGCCGAAATTTGCAGTGGAGTTTTATTTACTTGACCTTCATTTTCAGATAACATCACGGACCCCGAACAAGGACAACATCATGTTCACGCATGATAATAAAACGAGAAAACTTGGCAACACATTCAAAATCGTTTGAGGCAAAAGCAAAGCTCTTGTAGAAAAAAAATAAAAAAATAATTTAATTGTGTTTTCAATTACAAATTTGGAGATAATACAGAGACTAAAAACTAAGAGAAAATATTTAAATTGAATTAAAAAAAAGTACCTTAAGTAGTAAAGTTTCTTCCTTTTGCACTTATTTATTTTTCCCATTTTACAACTCAGAATAAATGAAACGAAAAAAACCTGGCAACGGACTCGAAATCTTTTGGGACGATTGTTAAACGGAAAAAGGAATTTTGTATTCAATGACAGATTTTCAGATAATACAGAGACAGAATAGAAGAGGAAATATTTAAATTTCTTAAAAATGCAATCGGTTTTCCTAACGAAATTCAATGCAGTTAAAATATTCTACGAGATGAGACTTTATTTCATTCCGGGTTGATTTAAACAGTACAATTCATTCCGATTTTTTTTCTTAACACCTTGATTCGTAAATTCAGTCTGGTAAAGAATTCCTTAATCAGATTTAGTCTCGGAATCATCGATTTAGTATTCTCCATTCGCTGCTCAATTCGCCCGGAAGGAGTCCACAAAACAGCTGCAAAAGTTCCCGCTGTTTAAGAAGATTTTTTCACGCGGAAAACTAATTTGCTTTTCGCTTGAGATTTAGAATATCGAAATCGAATAAAGTCCTCTTTCGGTTTCGGGCTTACAAAAACTCCGATCGATACAGAAAAACATTGCATTAAAAAGTCGCGAACTCGGATTGTGAAATCTAATTGAAACTGCAATGATGGCGATACCACATCTCACACTTTGTTTTGTCCAAACGTTTTCTGTATAAGAAGTCAGTTAGGACACGGTGGAGTGTGTTTGATATTTTTTGGGATATTATTTTTAAACTTTATGCAATTTTTATTTCTCAGAAAAGTTATAGTTTTATAGTATTAGAAGTACGGCGATTCAATGCAACGAATATTTTTTAAATAAATTCATTTTCAAGAATTGTGTTCTGCCGAAGTGACCTCTGTCCTTTTGTACCACAGGCGCCAGGTTTGAATCCTGGTGGGGGCATGTGATTTTGTGAGGTCTCGCAATCCACTTTAAAACTGTAGGTCCCGGTCTGTTTAGCTCTCGTGTACGCAAGATGACCATAGACTGAAAACCAAACCACACCAAGCCAAAGCTATACTGTATGAAAAATGGTATACAGACAAATAAATATATGTCATGTATGACGAAGTATCTTTGGAAACACAAAAGCATGTATGAAACGGGTGTGTGCTGTAACCTAGGTATACGTTCAATCGCAAAATTAGAATATTCGAATAATTTAGTGGCTGCTTGATGACCTTGTGGCTGGATCACCTAGTAGTGTCACAGGTTTCGGGTTCGAGTCCCGGCGGTGGCATGGATCTCTGCAGTGGTTCGGGAATCCACTTTAAACCGTAAGTGCCTATCTCATAGGACCGTAGAGCGTCAAAGAGCCCAATCAGATTTCTTCTCACCCACATCCTTCTCAAACTGTAATGGGGCAACTCAGCTCTAGGCAGAGCGATGGGGTGGGGTGTAGTAGTAGTGTACATTTGTAATATTGATCGTGTATTTGTAATATTGATTGAGTAGTGTAATATTGATCACAACTCGATGATGTGTGAGGATCATTGCAACTTTTCTACTTTAAACTATATCACTTATCATTCCCAAATAGAGCGTTGTATATTTTAATATTTTCTTCCAAAATTAATCAGTTTAAAGAATAATGCCAAATATGAACCCAACTAATATTGCATTCCACTTAATGCATGCTAACAGAAAATAACATTTATTTTCTGAATGATTATTTGAATTATTAAAGGGAATCATTCATAACGCGATCCGAACCAACATTTCGAAACAGCCACTCATTCACTTCCATCTACTCGGTAACAAAAAAGCGAGCAAACTGGAATTTCCACCGCAAAGTGTTTGCTGAGACGACTCTTTAGAACCTAAAAAAATGTCGCTTTAATTTGCGAATTCTGGCTGCGAAATAAAGCCAGGCATCTCGGTTTAATGTACCGACGAGGCCGGGGGTGTCATGAGGGGGTGACCTTAACAGGTGCATCCCATTCCAGCCCCTATTTGAATTTCTCCCGGGACTTATTGTACAAGAGTCAATAAGTGCCGCGAGTTTTTTTATTTCTGCTTTTTTTTGTATCTCGTGGCTAATGATTCCTTCGCATCAGATTCGGCTTTATTCGGTTTTGGCTTAACGTTAATTTTCTTTGCTTTTTTTTTTTTGGGGGGATATAAATTGCGTTTCAATGACGTCGGTTGCTCTTTTTTCAATCAGATAAAACAATTCTTTTGGTTCAACTTTTATCTACTGAAACTTCTTTTCCGCCCGATAGTGGTTTTTTTAAAGGATGGAGTGTATAGGATGTGGATTTGACAATTGAAAGTTCTGTATTTGTTTTAGCTCTGGGCTTCGAACTTAAAGTCGCCATACCTTATTTTCTTTTTGTTGTTGAAAATTGAAGAAAAGCATTGGAATGTTCAACCTCAGGTACACGAATAATAGGGAAATTATCATCATCATCATTGGCGCAACAGCCCCATAGTGGGCCAAGGGTGTCTGCCTACTGGCAGATTTGAAGACAGGAGATGTTTTTCTTTTTACGGGGTGGAGTTGTCAGCCCTTAGAACAAAAGTTAATATTAACTACAAAATTTCACATAACTAAAAATCAAGAATACATTTTTGTTCGTCATTTTAATTGCATAATGCAGTTTTCGTGAGAAAATAAAAAGCATTAGATCGATATCCCTCCCACATTACGTGTTTTATAAAAAATACCACAATTTCCCCTCAGCGAGATCATAACAATTCATTCTATAACAATTGAAAGCCCGCCTTTTTGAAGTTTGAATTTGAGTCTGCATTTCCTCTAATAAAAATAAGTAAAACAAAGTATGATATTTGTTATATTTGAGGGTAATTATATATATATATATATATATATACACACTATGTGGAAGAAAGTGAAGGGACACGACACTATAACGACATAAACCCATATTTATTAAAATTAATAGGAGGTAGGGCCTCCTTTGGCTGCGATCACAGCTGCAACCCTTCTGGGCATGATTTCTACTAAATTAGCCATAGTGGCAAGAGGAATTTCCTTCCAAATGCTTAACAGGAAGTTCCATGGTTCAGGATTGCTTTTGGGTAGTGTGGTGCAGGTCCTCAACCGACGGTTCAATTCGTCCCAGAGATGTTCAATTGGATTAAGATCAGGGCTCTGCGCCGGCCACTCCATGCGTTTAACGTTGTTGTTCGCATACCAATCAAGAGTCCTCCTTGCAACATGGCATGTTGCGTTGTCGTCTTGATACCAGGAATCATCCATACCGTACGTTGCCCACAAGGTAGGAAGGACATGATTGTCGAGAATATCACAGTATCTATTGGCACACACAAGACTATCAGACACACACAAAAAATTTTATCCAAATCTGTCCAACCTTTTAGGAGGAGTCATATATATATATATATACACTGAAGTGACAAAAGTCATGGGATAGCAATATGCAAATTTTCAGATGGCAGTAGCATCGTGTAGAACAGGTATAAATGCGCAGTGCTTTCGCAGAGCTTCCATTTCTGTTCAAGTTATTCATGTGAAGAGGTTTTGAAGTGATGATGACCGCACGACGGGAATTAACAGACTTTGAACGCGGAATGTTAGTTGGAGCTAGACGCATGGGTCATGCCATTTCGGAAATCGTTAGGGAATACAACATTCCCAGATCCACTGTGTCAAGAGTGTGCCGAGAGTATGAAATTTCAGGCATAACATCCCACCATGGACAGCGCAGTGGTCGACCGCCTGCACTTAACGACCGAGACCGGCGACGTCTGCAAAGAGTCGTAAATTCTAACAGACAAGCCACACTGCGTCAAATAACCGGAAATCAATGTGGGACGTACAAGGGACTTGTTTGTTAGAACTGTGCGGAAAAATTTGGCTTTCTTGGGCTATTCCAGCAGAAGACCGACTCGAGTGCCTTTATTGACAGAACGACATCGCTTGCAGCGACTCTCGTGGGCACGTGAGCATATCGGTTGGTACCTAGATGAATGGAAAACCGTGGCCTGGTCCGATGAGTCACGATTTCAGTTGGTAAGAGCTGTTGGTATAGTTCGAGTGTGGCGCAGACCCCACGAAGCCATGGACCCAAACTGTCAGCAAGGCACTGTTCAAGCTGGTGGTGGTTGCGTAATGGTGTGGGCTGTTTTTTCATGGCATGGACTTGGTCCTCTGGGGCGACTGGACCGAACATTGACTGGAAATACTTATGTTCAGCTACTTGAAGATCACTTGCAGCCATTCATGGACTTCATGTACCCAAACAACGATGGGATTTTTATGGATGACAATGCGCCATGTCACCCGGCCACAACTGTTCGCGATTGGTTTGAAGAACATTCTGGACAATTCCAACGAATGATCTGGCCACCTATATCACCCGACATGAATCCCATCGAGCATTTATGGTACATCATCGAGAGGTCTCTTCGGGCCCAAAATCCTGCACCATCAACGCTTTCACAATTATGGACGTCTATCGAGACAGCAGGGCTCAATATTCCTGCAGAAGACTTCCAACGACTTGTTGAGTCCATGCCACGTCGAGTTGCTGCACTTCGCCGGGCGAAAGGAGGGCCGACACGATATTAAGAGGTATCCCATGACTTTTGTCATTTCAGTGTATATATATATATAACTCTATTTTCCAGATTTTCATTCTTTTAACGTTAATAACTAAATTGTATTAATTGTCTACGTAGCCAGTAATAAAGGCGGTAATTAATACACCAAATTTTATCGATACCACAAGAGATATCTGTAAAGTGTATCCTTAGGTGCCATTATGACCAACGCGTGGGCTGTTGAACCCCCTTAAAGTACTGCATAGAGCATCCTCTTTATCTAATATTTCTCCGTTATTATTTGTATGAGTGAAATACGGCGTCCGGCAGAAATGGTGAATTTTCAAAAGATGCATTTACAGCAGTGCATGTGTGTGTGGGGGGCGGGGCTAAGGGATTTTGTCTCGGAATTTAAGCATGTAATATATTTTGTTTCGAATATAAAAATTATACATATTACGATACTTACTGTGATCTGGCAACAAAGCGTTCTATCGGTCAGTTATATATATATTATGGAGTCAATTCCATTCATTTAGAGATGTTAAATGTCGAGGTTCATTCTTAAATTTTTCTTTAATTATCTAACTAAGATAGGTTTCCGAGATATGAAATTCGTTTTATAATTCGTTGTAATGCCATGGTTTTCTTTTTAATCTTCTGTTATTAGATTTTAGGTGAATGATTTCAATTTTCCTCAAATGCTGTTAATGAATCAAAAATACCCGAATATCACTTATTCATTTTTCTTTTATGAGTCTTTACAAAAGGACACTTTTCTTAACTGCTGTACTCAGCGAATAATTGCATTGTGTCGGAATAACGAATTACTAAAGTTATTTGAGTATTCTAATTTTGAGATTGAACGGATACTGAGCTTAGCCACTGCCTACATGCTTTTGTGTTTAGAAGTAACTTCGTCATCCATGACGTATATTTGTCGGTATAACATTTTGCATACAGTATAGCTCTGGCTTGATTTTTTTTTTGTCTCTCTACGGTCATCTTGTGCACACTTTAGGCTAAACAAACATGGATCTACAGCTTAAAGTAGATTCCGAGCCATTTTCAAATATCATTGCCACCGCCAGGATACTCAAGCGAAAAGCAAATTAGTTTTGAACGGGAAAAATCTTCTTAAACACTTTCTGGTACCGATTGCCAGACTGCTAGCCACTCGGCCGTCAAGCCCCCATATAGCTTTAATATTTATAATAAAAATTTATTTTTGCAGAATCAAGACACTTTATTCTGACTTAAAATTCTACTATAAGTAGTTAAAATTTCCTAAAATATCAAAATCAATTTTAGCGTAAGCTTCAACCTAGGACACCTGCTACCATTCAAGATATAAAATTTATAAACATGATGGACAGATTTTCGAACATATTATAAGAAAAATATTTAGGCCGCAAATATCGATGAAAGCCATGTTTTACGACTCAAGATTTCGTTTTATTAAATTTTTTTATATCGCATATAAACTTACATTAGGATGGAATGTATTACTCACGACGTAAAACACCACTAGAATAGATTTTGCCTCCATAAATTTCCATTGTTCTTAACATACTTTCAAATTTCTGAAAAGTAAAATCAAATTCCGAAGAAACCTCAACGTATACCCTCCATCGGAGCATGCAACACATTTCTAGGTCAGCCATGGAACACTGAATAAATATATTTTCCCCCAATTCTGCACTCTGGGTTCAATAAATACTGTCTAGTAACACAATATGCATTTATTTATTTTTTTTGTTGTTGAAACCATGGCAACAATCCTTTTTTTTTAAACATTATTCTCTTCCTTTCAAACTTCGTTTCGTTGCAAAACTTTGGCAGGATGAAATTCTAAGAATAAAAGCAAACTAATTCTATTTATGAGTTAACTTTGTTAAGTAAACTACGCATTGTACTTTTTACTGGTATATTTATAAATTTCCACAATGTAATAATAGTATAAATTGTGCTATAAAAACATGTTTGTCTGCAATAAAGTCTCTTTTTTGTGGGGTGTGATGGCAGCGTAGAGCTCTGTATATCAGATTTCGGGTTCGAGTCCCGACGGTGCCATGGATGTTTGGAGTGGTTCGGAATCCACTTTAAACCGTAGGTCCCTGTCAAATAGGGCTGTAGAGCGTTGGGCGTGGTGTTGGCAAGCATACCCTGTAAAAAAAACGGCCTGATGATGCTTGACGGTCTCGCTACTGATGATGATGACGACTTTATGGACATCCTCTGTGTTGGTCTAAGAGGCCAGAAAATCTCTGTACAGATTCTACACATTGAATTAGTTATTTAAAGAGTCGCATTCTTCGAAAAGGAGTGACTCATCACAGGACGAATATGAACGCATAATCAAATGATCCCCTTTTACATTCACATCCTCTGACACATTCGTTCCGTCATATTCTGGAGCTTAATTCATTATCTACTATCTCATTTATCTTGTTAAATAGAGGGCTCTGGGAAGTTGATTCAATTTATTTACTCAGTTTACTTGTGCTCCGGGCCGCTGTGTCCATCGCGACCGAGATGCTCTGTTTCATGTGTCAATTAGCCCATGACATGTAGCAGCCAGCAAACACAGCCAGGGGCCACTTTGTTTGTGATAGCGTCTTCTCCGACGTCCAGAGAACTGGGATATCCTGATGGTATCATGGGCCTGTGTACGGAATTGTTGAAGTTCTGTATTATTCCTTATAAAACGTTTCGTTTATGTGTAAAGAGGATCCGCGACAACAGCGTAAAAGAAATCAAAATCAACATATTAAAATTTAGAATGGAATGCAAGAACAAAATGCACCAAACACCGATTTTAAAAAATAAAAGATAAAACTAAAAAAATTCAAATGATTTTCGTTTTATAGAAAAAAATCACACGTTCGCTTTGAAATAAATGTGTCTTTGATTTCAATGGACTATCTTTTAGCACAATTTTATATTATTTAATTTGACACTTATTAGCTTGTGGAAGTAATTTAATTACATATTATGCATAAAAAGGGTGAATTAAATTTAAATGACCTAATAAAATTAGCTCGTAAAAGAAATTTAAAAAAAATAATAAATGTTGAAAGTCGTCCAAGACACGAACAAGCCAGCTCTTCAAAACAAAATTTTAATTTTTTCAGCGGCCTGATGACCAGATTTACTAGCACTCTGACTGTTAGTACCACAGGCTCCAGGTTCAAATCCTGGCCGTGACATGGGTGTTTGTGAGTGGTTCGGAACCCAGGTAGGTACGGTCTGTTTACCCCTCGTATGCACAAGGTGACAGAAAAGTGATAAAGCAAACCTAATTTTTTGGGTAATGTAGAAAAGCACTTAATAAAGTGACACAGTTTCAAATGGAATTATTAGTTTGATTTTATCGCCAATAATTCACTTTTATCCTCTTCATCATTAGGAGCGCAACAGCCCCATGGTGCACCAGCGCCGTCTGCCTGCTGGCAGATTTCGAGACAGGAGATGTTTTTCTTTTTACGGAATAGGGTTGTCAGCACTAAGCCCAACAGCCGTATTAGACCGGGACCTACTGTTTAATGTGGATTCCGAACCACTACAAACATCTATGGCACCGCCGATGATCGAACCCGAAACCTGCGGCACTGAGGGCCAGAGCGCTAGTCATTCGGCCATCAGGCCTTAAGAATACTATTATTAATATAAGCTCGTTAATTTGGAGTTTAATTGTTCACAACGGAGGGTTATTGTGGGTGAGAAAGTTTTCATCTCCGACGTCACACAATAACACTGTTGCCACCTCAACCGCAGAAATAGCGGCAGTCCTCAATATCCGACTTTTACGAGTGTGTCAAAAGTTCCGTATGGGAGAGTGCATTTTTCTTTTTTGGGAAAAAGAACTTCGGAGAAAGAATCCATTTTTCTTCCCGTTGGAGCAGTTTTTCTTTCTCCATTTTTACAGCCTCTGCATTTTTTTTTTTTTTTTTTTTTTTTTTTGCGGCAGAGAGTCTTTCGTCTTATTTACGTCATGTTTCATCCGGTACTTTCATTGGATTGGCCGTTTTTAAAAATTCCGCTTTTCTTTCTTGTGGTTTCTCTGACGATTTCAAAGGACGAAATCGACGAACACGCACGTTGTTAAGCTCGTACCTTCGGGAATTTGAGTTTTGAATAAACAGGGGAGGGGGAAATCAGAGAGGTTGTTTGTGAAACGGAATTTCGTTTTTCCAAACTGTTTGAAAGGTTGTTTGTTGAATAAAATTGATTTTTAGGAAAATTGGGGAAAACTTATTTCTTCCGACAGAACATAACGTAACTTGAAAAATTTTGGAAAGCGGAAAAATCATTTGACTTTCAAAGTGAATGTGGGAAATATTGAGAGACATGATTTAGCTTCTGTTTTCCCCCCGGATTTTACATAATGAAATTCAATAATGAAAAGTTTTATAAAAGCAATGAATGGATTATCCAAAACAGTTTTTCTTCAAAGATGGAGAGTTATAAAATTTGGAAAAAAGTAAAAACCGTAAAACATTTTTAGTAAAATCTGTTAATTCAAAAAGGTTTTTAACAACTCTATTGGAAAATACTTTAATATAAACCTTTTGTATATTTTCATTTTACTTAGTGTCATAAAATATTAAAAAATATATGCTAAATATTTGTTACATTTCACCTTCATGTTTACATTTTTTTTTCCTAATGCAGCTGGCAATACACATACCAGGTCTACTTTGGAATTGCATCCTAATTACGCTGGCCGTATTTAAAATTATGCATCAGATTATTAGATTTAGACCTTTATTACATATGGTACACACCTATATTCAAATTACAACCTGTTATATTAGATGTTCCAAGATGCGCGCGCATCATGAGTTCGCAAAATATAATTTAATTATTCTGCGAACTCATCAATAAAATAAGCACTATCTGTCCTATATTCGCAATTATTATAAGTTCATTTTTTCTCATCATTTCGACAGTTCATTTTTGAATATAGGGAGGCACACAGAATGTATATTTTAATACATTGATTTCTACTACTTTGGACATATAAAATAAATATATTTTGTAAAAGTGTGATAAATCTGAAGGGAGGAAAAAACGTTCAAGTCAAGCCGCATCCGGCCATCCCTGACATACACAGTTTTCTTTATGCCATCAGCAAGGACTGCACCAATGTTAGTCATTGAGCACTACTCAGGGGGCACGTGTAGCTTGAAGATAGGTGAGTCACACGACCCCCACAATGCTGTAAGATCCTATTAGGTCGGGACCGACGGTTTCAAGTGGATTCTGAATAACCACTAAATTCATCCATGACACCGCCGGGACTCGAATCCGAAACTTGTGGTACCGAGTGCCAGAACACTAACCACTGCTATCAGGCCTTTTTTTCAGGCCTTTTTTAATATCATTTCTAATATTTTAATACCATCATTTAAAGTGTAGTTAAACGTATAAATTTAAGATATTTTATTCAATTATGTATTTAATTTCATGGGATTTTGTTCAACTGTTTTAGTTCTAATTTATTTAAAAACAAATCCTCCGACATTTTTAATAACAATAAATCCTTAATAAATTCACTCTTGAAACATGTTTTCAATTCATTTTATCACTTTTCTTTCATGACAAATAGGCGATTAATGATTATTCCAAAATAAAGTATCGGAAATCAAAAGAAATTGACCCACATTGGAAACATCTTTAAATATGTACTAATATTAGAGACCATTTAAATCTTTTTTGTGGATGGTATTTATTACTTGGACAGATTCAAAGTAAATCGGGACTTCTTCTATTTTGAAAGAAGTGCCGTTGCCAAAAATATAAGTCTTTGGAAATTGAGCTCTCAATTATTCACCCTACCAGACTTTTCTTGTTATGTCCTTGCAACTTTGAGGTACAAATCCTTGTTGTATCTGTAGTTAAATAATAAAGAGCTAAAAGATGTGATATATAAATATCGGTACAATATTTAGTACCAGTACTCTGTACTATATTAATCTGATATTTTTGTAAAATATAAATATATTTTTAATTTGCTATCATTTGCAAAAAGTTTTTTTTTTTTTTTTTTTTTTTTTTAAGCCTAACTTATAAATAGCATTAAATGATTTTTGCAAATTTAAATAAAAGTTATATATTAATTATAAATGAAATTGTTTCACTGATTAACTATTTTTCGATTCCTAATACTTCAACGGATTAGGATTCAGATATATTATTAAAAAATCATTTTCCATGTAATTTTCTTTCTCAAGATATTAAATTTTGAATATTTTTGTATATTTAAAATGCTCGCTGTCAGAAAATTTCTTTTTGTTGTATAATCGTACTTTAAATGGTGTTCTAAAAATTCTTATTGCATTAAATCCATTTTGAAAAAAAATGGTATTGCTTTAAATCCATTTTGAAAAAAAAATGGTATTGTTTAAATCCATTTTGAAAAAATCGTTTTGTATCATGAAACATTCATTAAGAAATTATTTTTCTCCTGTCCACTTTAGAGACGTATTAAATGTGAATTTTCTTTTTAAAAAATCTTGAATCAATGTTTATTTTGGAAATCGGCTTCATTTGGAAGTAGTGTCATCGTAGTTGTTTGTTAATGACACAGGACAAAAACATGACCTCCGCATACATTTTTAATTACTATTCAATTATTGTAATTGAAACTTCTGGGGCATTAGCAATAAAAAAAAAATGAACAATTGCTTTTCACATTTAAATTCCTCGGCTAGCATGGAGATGAAAGGAGATGACAAAAAAATGTCTAGTTCACAAAAAGTGTTTTAAAATTCAATTTATGCAAAAGGAAAGGGTGGTTTAATGCGTGCAGTAAATGCAGAAAGAATGAGTGGTTCAAAATGATGCTCATACAGAAGGAAAGTGGAGTTAAAAATGTTCATACAGAAGGAAAAGGGAGTTTAAAATGTTCATACAGAAGGAAAAGGAGTTTAAAATGTTCATACAGAAGGAAAAGGGAGTTTAAAATGTTCATACAGAAGGAAAAGGGAGTTTAAAATGTTCACACAGAAGGAAAAGGGGATTTAAAAGGTTCATACAGAAGTAAAAGGGAGTTTAAAAGGTTCATACAGAAGGGAAAATGGGATTTAAAATGTCCATGTGGAACGGAAAGGAGCCTTAAAATGTTCATACAGAAGGAAAGAAGGGCTTAAAATGTCTAATTAAACGGAGAAAGAGAAGTTAAAATTTTTAGTTTATGCTGCAGGAAAGGAGGTTAAAATGTGCTCTATATCGAGACGAATAAATGTTAAAATAGGGCAGTATACAGGCATTTGGTTTGCCGCTCTACGGTCATTTTGTGCGCATTTTGGGTTCATTAGACCTAGAGTTTAACGTGGATTTTGAACCACTCACAAACGTCCATGCCACCGCCAGGATTCAAATCTGAAGCACCAAAAGTCAGAGAGCTAGCCAATTGGCCATCAGGCAGCATAGTCTAAGGAATAAAAGTAAATTAAGAAAAGAAAGAAGAAAAGTAAATTAAAAAAAAAGTTTGATTTTTAGCGAAGAAAAGAGAATAACTCTAGTCTATGATGAATAAAAGGGTGATTAAATTGTTTCGTTGATAATAAAGGGTTGTATATGTAAAAAAAAAAGAATGTTAAAATAAGTCTCATCGAATCAAAAGAAAAGGGAGGTTAAAAGGTCTAATAGGTCTTCTCATAACCATCACCACCATTATTACTACTACTACTCTTACACCACATCACAGCACATCACTGTGCCTAGAGCTGAGTTGCCCCTTTACAGTTTGGGAATGAAGAGCGTGAGAAGATGTCCGATTGTGCTCTGTGACGCTCTACGGTCACGTTAGATCAGGACCTACGGCTTAAAGTGGATTCCGAAACACTCACAAACATCCATGGCACCGCCAGGACTCAAACCCGAAACCTGGATAACTGAGCGTTAGCCACTCGTCTACCACGCACCTTATCTTTTCATAATCGTCTTTCCAGAGAGATCTCTTTCATTCAGTAATGATTATCCTGTAATTCAAGTAAAAATATTCGCTGTCCCATAAAATTCTAAGGACCATCGCGTGATAGGTGGACGGAGCTCCAACTGCGCCACATAAATTACAAGGAAAATTGCGACACTAAATTGGGAGCAGCAACCGTCGAATGTCCTCTCTCGGGGGTGGGGGGGGGCTAAACATTCTGATGAAGTGGACACGCGTTTTCTCGTCCAATACGTTCACACTCCCTAATGGACAGGGGTTTAGAGACAGGCCGCTGAAATCCAAGACGATCGTTTGCGGAGGGAAGATCTCCGCGTTGGAATTTACTACGCAGTGTCTTATTAAGCGCGCGAGCCGGATTTAGGTGTTGAGGGGGGAAGGGGAGAGGGTCTGCTGCACGAGTCGGTGACAAAATGCGCTTTCGGGCGCAGCGGCATTAGTCACAATGATCGGAAGCCAACGCCGTTTATTTCCATACATGGCAGACACGGAGATTATTATCCTTATTTCGTGAGTGAGAAGAAAAGGGAGATCAAGAATAGTATTGAAAGCATTTTGCGAAAAGTGTGAATTGGGCATTAAATGGCGATCCCAGCGGTGCCATAGATGCTTGATTTGGAATTCATCTTTAAACCGTAGGTCCCAGTCACATAGGATCGTATAGCGTTGAGGGGGGGGGTAGTGTGACTCGCGTCCGTAGCCTATCTTTGAGCGACACGCGCCCCCTAGGTAGTGCTGAATGAGTAAGAGGTGCAGCCCTTGCTGATGTCATAAAGATGAACTGTCTCTGTATTGCCAGCTGCATAAGAACCACCACCACAACAACAGCAACATATTACATTAATCGAAACTGATTTTTTTTAAGATTAAGCAGACTACCTGAAAGTTGGGAAAATATATTTTATATCATTTTATTATTCATTATTATTAATCAAAAGTATTATCATTTTTATGAATCATTATTCGGCATTTTTTTAAAAATAAAAGAATATCACTTTATTTGATAAAAAAATGCACCCATAAGAAAACCTCCTGTGCATACATTTTAAGCATGAATTCAATTTTAGGTATAATGAAAGCGATTAATTTTTCAATAGGTTCCAGATACAAAGTCATTTCTCGTGTTTCATATTTCAACACTATCAAAAAGAACAAAATTAATTATGCTCTAACTTTATCATGGTGCTTGCATTTTCACTTTGTGCCCCATTCCAATGAAAGCGAAAACCCAGATGGACCTCCACAACAGATGACAGAGCAGCTGTTGGCGAAGCGAGAGGGGCGTTCGTGTCTCACACAACTCAGAACACAGAGCAGAGGGTTTGGATGAAATTTTATATTGATAACACACATTCATTCAGTGACTCCATTTTTCTCTTTCAGGATCTATTATTTACCTTTTTGACCAGGTGCATTTCATTCCGTGTTTTTTGGAAATTACTTTTTTCGCGTGTTTTAATCTGTGCGCATGGAGATTGTTTTTTATTTCTTTCACTTTCTAAAGTGATGCATCTGCGCCAGAAATCTATTTGTTTGGCGACGTTTCATCGTAACCAGATTCCTGCACACAAGTTGGCATTTGTTTTGGCGAGATGCGAAATGGAAAACAATCATTCATTTCTGAAGACGAGAGAGAGTTTGGTTTGGTCGATCTACGGTCATCTTGTGCACACTTTAGGCTTAACAGACCGGGACTTACAATTTAACGTGGATTCCGAATCACGAACAAACATCCAGGCCACCGTCAGGATTCGAACCTGAAACCGGAGATAGAGAGAGAGCAATCGTGTTGAACAGTGCGTAATAGTGAATACTAGGTTACAAGATCAAAAAAAAAGAATGCAATATTTGCTTTTTGCGTAGATATGCATCAGGCCGCCACTGAACCTGAAAAATTTTCAGCCGGAGCCTGCGGTTATTTGAGAGAAATAGGTGTCCAGATATAAAAATTAATACGGTTATTCTTTTTCTTTACAACTTTCTCCATCACAGATAGTTTTCATTACGAAACAATTAACCTTATTGTTTTCTTTTTTCTTCTTTTATTCACAATAGTATTATCTTACTAATATTATGTATAAATTTACAATTCCTTTATACGAATTCACAATTTAGCTCACTTGGAAAAGTATTTCACCTACACTGAACAAAAGCACTCTCTTATGTCTTCGTAAAACGTATGCTCTTTTTATGTATGTTGTTCTTACTACTCCCCCTAGTGCAGGAAAATCTACACCAGGTTCAGAAGACCCTGTCGCAGGCGACAGGTGCATGGCTAAGAGTAATATGCAGCTTTCCTTTTAGCGAGGAACCGCGAGGGTTGAAGACTGCCTCAACCTCAAGACGACGCTTTACGACCCTGTTAGACCGAGAGCTACTGTTTAAATAGGATTACGAACCACTACAAACATCCATGGCACCGGCGGAACACGAACCCAAAACCTGTGGCGCTAGACACTCGGCCATTCAAACCTCATTACCCTTATACACATTATGACTCCTATACATTATTACCTGCGCTTGTTCTTCGAGGCAGAATCTAACTGTAAAATTCGTAATGCACCTTTGGAATATTTCGATTAGGCAAATTGCACAGGCAAAGTGAAAAATGTGGAACCTCACAAAGCCTTCCTCCTGCTCAAACATTTTATTAAATGTTTATATTTGCAATAGCAAGACAATACACAAAAAGGGAGAAAATACAAAATAAAGAAAAAATGCACACAAGAGAGTTCGACAAAGTTGGTCGAAGCCATTGCTTTAAGAATTCCTAGCTTGCCAGCATATCTCCGCCTCGGATTTTCCACGAAGTGGCAAGCAACGATGGAGATGAGCTCGATTAATCGGTTCTGCCAAATCACAAAGAGGGCAGTTTGGTGGGTCAAAAAAATCCCTCAGTGCGATGTAGATGTTCTTTATATCAGTTCTTTTTTTCGTCAGACAGATCACCAGCATTAAATTGCAATGCATGCAGGCCAAACGGATGACTGTTAGGATAGCAGCGAGAGGTCACGCCGAAACCTGCAGACTACTTAGCCGTATAGAACGTTGCCCATGGTGCACCACTAGGAAGTAGGTCTACATTGCACCCTATTTTATTAAACGTATTTCAAGTAAATGTTACAACATTCTTCATGTAAACTGTAATTCAGGAAACTGACTTTAATATTTCTCATTGTAACATAAAAAAAGCCTCGCAAGTTTTTTTTGTTTTCGTTTCCTAATGTGTGCACACATTTCTTTCTTTATTTACTAATTATTATTTGCTTTAAAATACTCCTCTGACAAGTTTATAAATACTGAGTAATTCATCATGTGCTGTTAACATTTATCTTGCAAATACAAGAGATGAGACCCGGTCGAGGACAGTGATCTTCAAGAAAAAATTTAGACTTGAGATCTGGACATTTTAGAGCCATTCAAATTGCGAGGAAATGCATCAAAACTTGACCGCGAATCTCTCTAAACATCGTTGCTCATTACTTACATTATGATTAGCGATTATTTGGCACCCTTCTTTTTACATGGCGATTATTTGGCACCCTTCTTTGTACTTGGCGATTATTTAGTGCCATTCTTGACATCATGTAAAACACCATTTACAAATAAGCACTCGTTTTTTTCTTGATTCGTCTGTAAAGCAGATAACTTTCTTTTTCTTCGCCATATAAAATTTTTAATGGCCTATAACATTCATTACCATTAAACATTTTCTTTTTAAATTTTATGTTATCTGTTTTCATCCATCTTGTTTAAAGCACATTTATTTTTGGCCCTGAAATCACATGGAATAAAATAAATTATTAAAGAGAACATATTTTTATGACTTCGGTTCTAAGCGATAGAATATACTTATAAACATCTAAATTAATGTTGGTGCTTTTATTTTCATTATAATTACATCACCATAACATTAAATGTGACTTTGTAATGAAATTGATAAAAAATGGCGTCTTGCTTTTACAATCAATTTGCCCATCTATATAACATATTGTATATATAATTAATATTTGTAAATGGAGCCTGATGGCCGAGTGACTCTCACTATCTGGCAGATACACTCTCTGGCGCTCGGTAATACAGGTTTTGGGTACGAATCCCGGCTGTGCCATGGATGTTCGTAGTGATTTGCAATCCACCTTAAACCGTAGGTCCCGATCTAATATAATCGTAGAGCGTTATGGGGTTAGTGTGACTCATGTCTGTATCCTATCTTCAAGCTACACGTGCCCCCTAGGTAGTGCTAAATGAAAAAAAAAACGTTGCAGCCCTTGTGTCTGTATTGCCAGTTGCATTAAAACAACATCACTATTTGTAAATGTTAAAATGTGGCTTGCACTATAATTTATAATACATAGTTCATTGTATAAGTACTATCCCAAATGGGGTTTTTACTGAATATTTATCATCCACGATGTTACACAGTGTTCTGATATTTTGAGAAATGATGGCATTCTGTAACATATATGTTTCCCAGCTGTGATATATGTTTATTCCGGACAGCTTTATATATGGATTATAGAACAGCAAAACAAAAACACGTATAAATCAATTCAAACTGATATGACTTTTTTTTATCTTTTATATCTATAATAAATTTCAACAACAAAAATGCGCGTTTATGTTGTGCTTTCATAAGAAATTAACGTTACAAACAAAAAAAAAACTAAGTAATGTTTCGAAAACTAAACTCGTGAGTTTGAAAGAAAAACAAACATCATATCTCTGAACTTATGAATTTAACATTTTTAAGTTCACAGATAGCAATGCCAGAATTTGGATTGGAAATGCATTTGTAGAGAAAATATTTCTCTAAAGTGCGTTCTATTTGAAATAAAAATTATTGAATAAAATGTATGCTATAAAATGTATTTTGCTCTAAATAGTGGAGGGAGTGTTATAAGAGAAAAAAAAAAAAACATTCTATAGATACAAGAGTATGATAGTTACAACGGTAAATGAAAATATTTTTCGCGTTTATTTCAAATTTAGCATATTGGTTTAAAAAAATGAGACAAAATTCAAAAACTTTCATCTTTTCTATCACACTTTGAAATTTAAAAATAAGTTACATTATTTCAATCTTGATCTATTTTTTTTTCACATTATTTTTTATTTAAAAGTATTAACCGTTATTTAATTAAATAAATTACATTTTTAACTATCAGAATATAGTCATTTTTTATATATTTTGAAAAAATAAATATGGATAAAAGCAGGAATCGTCTAATGAGAAAGAACCTTCCTCATTACAAACATGTGGTTTGTTGGCGAAATGGCTAGCGTTCTGGCATTTGGTATTACAGTCTCCAGGTCCGAATCCTGGCGGTGGTATGAATTCTTTTCAGTGGTTCGGAATCCACTTGAAATTGTAGTTCCCGATCTATGTAGCCCTCGTGTGCACAAGATGACCGTAGAGAGACAAACCAAACCTTGTTACGCGGAAACATTCTTTGGCGCATGATCGTCGTTTGGCACTTTTTAGGGGAATAAAAGAAAAAAAAAACAGAACGGTTAGTTGTTTGTTATGAAAGCTATCTTTAAACGGGAAAACTGGCACAAAAAAAAGAGTAAGTACATGTATTTTTATATCTGGATACCTATTTCTATGGAATATCGCAAGGCACACCAGAAAATGTTCTAGGGCTCACTACACTTGATGCAAGCGTCAATTTGTTGCTCTACATTCAATTTTGGGCATACTTTTATTATAAACTGATCGAGACCTACCGTTTAACGTGGATTCTGTAACCCTTACAAACATCCATGCCCCGGCCATCATTCGAACCTGAAGCCTGTTGTACGAAAGGTCAGAACGCTAACAGATTAGCCATCGGGCCGCAGGGCATGCTTTGAGAACCACTGATCTACATACTGATATCTACGGAAAAAACAAACATGCCCCGGCCATCATTCGAACCTGAAGCCTGTTGTACCAAAGGCCAGAACGCAAACAGATTAACCATCGGGCCGCAGGGTACGCTGAGAACCACTGATCTACACACTCATATCTACGGAAAAAACAAACATGCCCCGGCCATCATTCGAACCTGAAGCCTGTTGTACCAAAGGCCAGAACGCAAACAGATTAGCCATCGGGCCGCAGGGTACGCTTTGAGAACCACTGATCTACACACTCATATCTACGGAAAAAACAAATATTTTTTTTTTATCTTGTAGCTTAGTTGTCACTATTACGCGCCCTTCAACGCGATTGGTCTCTCTCTTGTTTCCGAGAAATGAATGACTGTTTTCCCTTTCGCATCTAGCCAAAAAAACGCCAACTTGTGCAGAGGAATCTAGTCATGATGAAGCGTCGCCAAGTATTAGATTCTTGGAGCACATGCATCACTCGGAAAGCGGAAGAAACAAAAAATGTTTCAAATGCGCATAGATTAAAACACGTGAAAAAGTAATTTCCAAAAACAAGGAACATGAAATGCATCTGGTGAAAAGTAAATGATAGATCCCGAAAGTGAACCGGATTCACCGAATGAGAATGTGCTATCGAAATAAAATCCCATCAGAACTCTCTCCCGTGTTTGGAGGGTGAGAAACGAACGCCCCTTTCGCTTCGCCAACAGCTGCTTTGGTGGCATCATGATAAAGTTAAAGTATAATTAATTTTGATAGTGTTGAGAAATGTGTTGAAGATTAAATTACTTTGTATAATGGAACTGATTTTTTTAAAATGTATCGCGGTCGTTATGTCTAATCTGAATTCATACTTAAAATTTATGTGCAGGATTTTTTATGACGCCATTTATTTTTATCAAAGAGAATATAGTGCTTTTATTCCTGGATCGTAGTCAATAAAATAACATTTTCCTAAGTTTGAATATGAGATAATCAGCTAAAACTATGTATAGTTATTGAAAATATATTTAACAATAGATTAAGATTTTTTGCATTAACTAATCTTAAAAAAACATTCCATTTGGTTTAAAGTAATATAAAGATTTTAGACTATGTAAGGAAATAATGTTTTCCAAAAAAAATTTCATTGTTTGATATTTTTTTTTCTCAAAATAAAAGTGATAAAAGAACAAAAAAAATATTTGTGGATAATTTTCTATATGCTATATATGATAATGTGACTATATGCATGGTGCTAATATAGCTTGTATGCTATTTTTATGGAATTCTTTAATTTTTCTATTACATTAAATGAAATTAATTGAAAATTAACAAAATCACATTTTAGAAAAAGGGGCATAGGTCCCACATCTAATTAGCCTCACTTAAAAATGGTAGACTGGCAACACGTTTGCTGTTTTGAAGACTTTTAGAAGTTAGAAGACTTTTTAGTTTTCCTAGTCCCCTCCCTCTCATTGTTTGAGGAACAAGTCTAGATAATCTTGCTCTCAAAATCTTCTTCAGACAAACGTTCTTCTGGTGTGGTGAAACAAACTTCTAGTGGTGCAAGCTGTTATGAAAATGTATGGTGAATAACATTTAAGAAAGTTGATATAAAATTTGTTAATAAGCCATAATAAATGGGTATGTCTCTTAAAAATCTTTTTTCCAAAGTTAATTCACCACAACTCTACATTCTCTTAAAATCATCATCATCATCATCATCAATGGCACAACAACTCAGAGTGGACCAAGGCTTTCCTTTGTAGAGATTACCACGCATTCCTCTGGGTGACGAGTGTCCTCCCATTCTTAACCCCCAGTACAGCAACATCTTTTCCAATTGCGTCGATCCATCGCATCTTCCGCTTTGTCCCTGGGGTTTTGACAAAACAAACCTCTTTACAGAGTTTAAATCATTCATTGTAAATACATGAGCAGCCCAGCTTAATCTATTGATCTTAATAAATTTTATAATACTTCCTTGAAATAGTCTAGCGATTAAGTCGAATAAAATAATTTAATTAAACTTCGACACGCTTTAAAATTAATTGAAATGTTTACATCTGTAATATTTGTGGACTTATTTTTGTGGGCTAAAAAAATCCAAATGGAAAAAAAAATCTGTGAAACCTCTTTTTTATAAACTTTTATTACAAATTTTTCCAAATTTTCCTTCATGAGCAGTTTGTCTAGTTTCTATTTTTTGGATTTTCCCCTTCCCTTTAGATCCTACTTACGTGTTCGCCCTTTACACAGCAAGAGTTATGAGTTCTATTCAATCAGCTTAGAATAAAATGAAAGGACGTCTGTCGCTTGCCACGCATGAGAGAAACTTTCTTCAACTCTCTGACGATGTCGCCGTTTCTGCAGTCTGCAGATAACTTTCTGACAATTTTTAAGTTTCGAAAGCTCATTGGGCTGGCAGACGGAAATTTTGTAACAGTTTTTTGGTGTCTAAAAATAAAAATAATTTGTTACAAACTTGGGAAGTTACTTTTAGACACTTTCTAACTTTGGATGCATATATATACACAGGGTGATTATAATTAAAGTCTCACTTTCAAAATACTGTCAACAAAGAACCACTCTTCACAATGACTTCAAATTTGAACTGAAGATACTTGAAGAAAGGGGAAATGATATTGCATCAAAACAAAAGTTACGCCGATTTTTCCCATCCGATTCGGTATAACCTTGCTGTAGTGAGTGAAATTTCCACTCAGTGTCCCAACTGGTGAATGGCATGGAAATCATTTTTGCCGCAAAAAAACTGAAACAATCCAGTCCATTGAACACTGCAGTTGGTTGAATATGGAACTCAAGCCAAATACGTTGTCATTTCGAGTCAAACTATCACTGGCCAGTGGAGTTCAATCTCTTTAGGATTAGGACCGTATCGTTACCCCCCTTCTTCAAGTATGTTCAGTTTAAATGTGAGTTCATTGTGACCAATGGTTCTTTTCTGACAGCATTTTGAAAGTGGAACTTTAATTAAAATCACCCTGCTTTTATTAAAATTTCCTATCAATATCTTTTTAGATCTGTTTTGAAACTACAAAGTATCAACGGTTTCAGTTAAAATTTAATTTTTTAAACTGAATTTAGTATCTTAATCAGGCGTGAGACGCCTTGTTAACCTGCCAATGGAGGAAAATGGCCAGTGCTAACGAAGCGGAAATGACGTCAGAACGTGAGATGCCACTGGATTTCTTTTTTGAAGGAATGTTTTGTGGCAGCACGTATTGAATTGCGCTAAAGCTATTACTTAATAGTTTATATAGACGCCTTTATTGTTAAACAGTAACCATAGCAACCTTTTATTTCTACATATCATATGATTATTTTGATTCGGATTTGAAAAAGGTTGTTAAAATCTGAACAGAGGTTTCATAATTCATTTCCGATTAAGAATGATTTCAACCTTCTGTGCTATCCAATGCTAAATTAATTACCGGTCTGTTTATTTTATTGCGGATGTTTTAGAAGCAAACTAAAGTTGTTTTTTTTCCCTTGCCGAAAATACAGTTACAGGGCGTGATACGGGTTGTGGTTTGAAAAATAAACATTGTTATTATTTTCTATTTTTAACAATAACAGTCCAATTATTTTTTGAAACGTGTAGTTTATTCCAAACACTTTTAATTTCACAACTTGTAGTTTGGAAATAGTTCTATTTTCAAATTATAGGTTTCCAGAAATTTGAAGTTTTATTTAAAATATTAAATGGGTTTGACTTCTTAATTATACATGTTATAATAATTTTAATTTCTCAGTAATTTAAAAAAAGGGCCTTCAGAAGAGTTTGAAAAATGTTTTTATGCACTTATTTTTGTTTAATTTGTAAGCTTCCATTTAAATTATTATATTTGACAAAAAAAGTGGAAATTTTTATTGAACGTAAGACTTTTATCGAAAAATTGTTTTCAGCGATGTTCATATTCTACAGTGTGTCTCAGCAAAGAGTTCTTAGCTTTTAAGTAATTTTTCCGAAAATAGAAATGTGAAATTTGATGTTTGTTTTATAAAAAAATTATTTGCAGTGTTTGTGAAATGAATTATAACTACAGCCACAAGGTCAGTCAATAGAATAAACAGTGATCTTTACGAAATGTTGTTTAAGTGAGTAGTTTCCGAGCTTATTTGTCCCATCTATTAGTTGAAGTAATACTGAAAACAGCTGTAACTCAATGGCCATTATGCATGCACTTATTTCAATCGTGTATTTATAATTGCTATGTTGCTGTTTCAAAATCAGGAAATTTTCCCAGAAAATATAAAGTGTAAATAAAGAAATTTTATAATTACATCAGTATCATCAGTGGCGCAACAGCCCCTTGGAAGGTCTAGGCCGTGTGCCACCTGGCAGATTTCGTGACAAACGATATTTTCTTTTTACGGGGTACAGTTGTCAGCGCAACGCTTTACAGCCATATTAGACAACCTACGGTTTAATGCCACTCGCCATCAGGTCCCGTATAATTACATAAAAAAAATATTATTAACCATTAAATATATTTTTCGTAAAAAGCGATTTTTAACCGAGACTTTTAACATCCTCTAAAAAGAAAATTGAGTATTACTTTTGTGTGCCATTTTTGCAGTCCTCTGGCGGAGCAACGGGCCCCCACAACCTCTCCCCCCTTTTTTAAGAATATGTTCCCTGTTTTTATTCCTTCCGTCGATACATTGAAATAGTTGCGGACGCCATCCTTTTCCTCCAACGGATCCCGAGTCAATATTTTAATGCCCGCGGGTTTTGTGTTCCTCTCGCTTCGCTTCATTCCGCATCGGGATCGTTTGGCGAAGAAGCTTCTTCCTGCGGGCTGCTTTGAATACGACTCTGCTGTTTCTCCTGAGCATGTTTGGAATCTCAATGACGCGATTGAGACAAAAAAAAAAAAAGATAATTTCGTAAGCATTTTTACATTCAAATAGTGCAAACGAGAATTGGAAAACAGATGCTATATGTATAGTTATTTTGCGAATGGGAGTTGATTTCTGTATGAGATTATTTTTAATTCTTGTTGTGATAACAGAAAAAATAATTCATTTTATAATTAGGACATCCTTTTCCCATTACGGGAGGGTGTGGACAAAATGCAGTTCAATGTGTTTTTCTTGCAGCGTGCCTAACGTGAACATTGTTTTCGATACAAAATAGAGTATATATATATGTGTATTCCACTAAGAAAATGCCCTTTTTTTAACAGCTTTTATCTATTTTAGAAAAGAAAGCAATCGACACGTGAAAATAGATAATCTATGTGGTTTTTATATATATAAATAATTTTGTACGTTTGTCACTGACCTCTTCCTAAACGGCTGGACTTATTTGGATAACTTCTTTTCTGTGTGTTTGACAAAACATGGATAATGTTTTTATGTTATCCCCCTCTGTTGTCAGTCGCCAACAGAGGGTGCTGCAGTCTACCCACTTCTATACCGTTCCAACCATCGCTATGAAAATGCCTAAGTATATGTATTCGAGTATAGAAAATAGGTTCGTACCATACACTTTAGTGTGAGTTGCCACCTGAGGGTTCTGTAGCAATTTAAACGACATACATAGACAGTTCAAACGAATCCTTGAAAATGAATATGCAACTATATTGGAACATTAAATATAGATTCAATATATGTCATTTTCAACGATGCATTTGTTTCCGCAGGACAACAAATGCCGGATTCTGCTAGCATTTATATATATATATTAGAATTCTTAAGATAAAAAGAAATTTTTTGTTCATCACATGTCACACTTGAAAAATAAACGAAATTTTTTATTTACTTATCGCAAGTGGCCTGATGACCGAGTGGCGAGCGCTCGGCATCACAGGTTTTGGTTTTGAGTTACGACGGTGCCATGGATGTTTGGAGAGGTTCGGAATCCACTTAAAACCGTAGGTCTCGGTCTCATAGTATCGTAGAGCGTTGTGGGGGTAGTGTAACTTTTACTTTTCTTATTTCAAATTTTTTGAAAATCAGGTATTGTAGGTTGAAAATACTTTTAAGACAGAAATTGAGACGAGTAATACTTGAGAATTTAACGACAGGAATATTGAATAATAAATATCACAACGAAATAAGTTAATATTCCAAAGTTTCTAACTATCTGAGAATAAGAGTTTTATTATAAATTTTTGTAACAATTATTTTGAAATAATTCTAAAACTTTTATTGCCTTCGTGCTTACAAGTTGAGAAATAAACAAACGATAATATTTTTACATAAAAGTGATATTCTTTTGAAAGTATTTTATACAAATATTCGAAAAGGAATTGTATAATAAACATCCTTGAAAAAATAAATGAGTTTTTATTAGGAAAATTTGGTATTAAATCGGAATTGTAAAGCAAAAATTATGGAAAATTTTTAATTTGAATCAGAATTCTAAATCAAACATTATTGAAATTTTTTAATTAGAATCAAAATTGCAGAGCAAACATTATTGAAAATGTTTAATTAGAATCAGAAATATAAAGCAAACGTTAATGAAATTTTTTAGTTAGATTCAGAATTATAGAGCAAATATTATTGAAAGTTTTTAATTAGAATCAGATTTATAAACCAAACATTAGTAAAAATTTTTAATTAGATTCAGAATTACAAAGCAAACATTATTGAAAATGATTAATTAAAATGAGAATTATAAAGCAAACATTATTGAAAATGATTATTTAAATTTATTTATTATTTTTCAAAAGTCAATTTTCAATTTCTTTAACATATTTCTTGACAGCAGAAACTCAAAATACCCATTCAGTACCCAAAATAAACTCTCATAAAGTGTCTCGTTCGGCTGCCTTAGCAGTATCTGCTCATATAAGGAAGGTGTGTCATATATTCTTATATGTATGAGTCTGGGTTCCGTTGGCAAATGGCGGCCTCGCTTTACGAGGTAAGCCCCGACTGCAGTTTAGAACCGATAGTATGTTCTCATCTGTGTACAGTTTGAAATATGTGTCTGGCATCTAGTGAGACGCACGTTGAATCTTTCAAGGCCTTTTGAGGGAATGCAATTTTAAAGTTTTATTTCGGTATACACAGCCACTAACTTAAGTGAATGGAAACTTTGGAATTTTCCATAAAAAACTTTTTATAATAGTTAAGCATAAAAAAATAATTTTTAAAATCATAAACATTTTATTTTTATAAATATATTCTTGTTGGACATTGATTTATTATTATAAAAATTAAAACATACAGCAACGAAAATATATTTCACAAAAGTCATTGTATACTGCAATCTTTTCGGAGGTCGGAAGAATGTTTCCAGGTTATCCCCTTTGTTGTAAGTCGCCACCAGAGGGTGTTGCATTAAATCAACTTCTATACCGTTCAACCAATCACTATGAAAATGAATAATAATACGTGTTCAAGTACGGAAAATAGGTTTGTGCTATCCACTTTAGTGTGACTTTCCACCAGAGGGTGCTGCAGCATTTTATCTCACATAGCGTTCAAACGATAACTATGAAAAGGAGTGTGCACATAAATAGGAACACGGCGATGATATTCGGAATATGTCATTCTCTACAATGCCTTTTTTTTGGCAGGACAACGTATGCTGAAATCTGCTAATTAAATATAGCACCTATATTGAAACAGGGAGAACAGATTCGCGATATGTCATCTTGTGAAGTGCACAAAAACGAGTGAGTAGATTTTTAAAAGTTTATAAATTTCTGCCAATGCTGTCTTGATGAATCTATCGAAAATCTTTAGCAATTTCACGCAAAACGTATTTCGATTTTTTTATAGATGTGTTTAAACGGTGATTTTAAAGATAAAGCAGTTGAAAATAAAAATTTACAAATGCAAAAAGTATTTCAAACTTTTTAAGTAAATGCATCGTGCATATTTGGTATATTTCGTCTATTCTATAATCTACTACTCAAAGGCGATATACATTAAAATTTCCATCCATAAAATGATCAAATATTTATTGTGTGTTAATCAACTTCTGAACTATTTTATAAAGTAATTTTTTCAGGTACATATACATAATTTGATTGGAAAATAAGATAATTCAATTGGATTGGCTG
>BPLQ01010046.1:0-25887 GCA_021605075.1 Caerostris darwini
CTTACACTAAAACTTAAAAAGACATTTATAAATAATTTTTTAATATGTTATTATAGTAATACAGAAGTAAGTCAAAACGTAACAAGCGTATAGTGTATGTACTAACTTTAAAGTTAGCATTGATTATACAATTTTTAAAAAAAATTATGTAATGTATAAACATGAACGCATTATCTGTAATTATTGGTTTTGCTCTTCTAATATTGCAACAACTTCAAAATCAAATAATCAACATGCAACTTTAATGACATGATATATGCATAAAAGTTTTAATCCAGAAAAAAAAATATTTACATTAAAACTTATGTAACATATTACTAACATATTTGTAAAGATCTTATCATATTATGATATGAAATAAACAAAAAAATTTAAAATAAAATAATAATAAATAAATTAACTAATAACTAATAATTTTAACTAAAACTTTTTAAAATTTTGCATCAGAATAAAATTACTTTTGCATTATTTACATGTGCAGAAATAAACAGAATTTGATATAGATAAGATGTTTTACTCAATAAAAGTTAATTCTTTCTCAATAAATATTATAATTTGTACATTCATTTTTAAATAACTCTAGTATTCTGTCCATTTGAGTCGAAAATGGAAGATTTCGCCAATATATATTAAAATATTTTGCTTTGTTTAGTAATTAAAAGATAATAAATACATTATACAATAAAAGAAATTTCATCATCATTTCATTCATCACTTAATTTCTTTTTTCAAATTCTGTCTTTAAACAAATTTCGTCAAATATATTACTGTAGTTTTCATATACATCAAAAATATTGCTTGCAGTTCTCAAAAATAATATTGCAATTTCTACATGAATCAGTAATTTTACCGAAGTACTTAAATGTGTATCTTCTGTTAATATTGAAATTTGGAATGATTTATTAGTTTTATAATATGGCAGAAAGAATATAAATTCATTAGTATATAATGTGTCAAATAACTTTGAGGTTTAACCTGCATATTATATGCCAATACAAATAGAAAGGTTTCAATTTTTTCGTACCTCATGGGCTTATGTACCATTAAAAATTACCATTCTTACCTAAAACCGTCATGGGTTTACGTACCAATAAAAATTACCATATGTACCTAAACCGCTCAAGGTTTTATGTACCATTAAAAAGTAGCATACGTACCTGAACCTGTCATGGGTATATATACCATTAGAAATTGTCAAGCTTACTTAAAATCCTCATGAGCTTATATACCTTTACAAATTGCCGTTCCTACCTAAACCCCTCATGGGTTTATGTACCATTTCATATTATAAGTAGAACACTAACGTATTAAGTCAAAATAAACTAAAGATGTGTTATATATTATATGTATTGTGACAATTTTTGTTTAAATGGTATAAGATTTTATACGAACGAGATAAAAAAAAATTCAACTAACTTTACCCTTACTAGTTCATTTACAAAAAAGAAAAACATGCGTACTTTCAACAATGATTCCTTACTTTATTATAGACATTTATATAAAGAAACATAAAAAAATTTCTCAAATCCACCAAAAAAGACCAAACACGGAATCCCGTGTTCTTTCCACAGAAAAGAAAAAAGTGTGTAGAGCAAGAAGATTCCCCGTGCGGAAGTAGAACGCAATCTGCAGGAAGCCCGCCTTTTTCTGGTATGTCTCCTCCCCCATTCCTCCGCGCGGTCGAATATTCAAAGATACCAGGGCTGTCCTCACCGGCTGTGGGATCAATGTCAACACCAGGGCCATACACACTGAACATTAATTAGCGGAAATTGTCTTCTCTTGTGTCTTATTGTGTGAGTCACATGTGTGTTAGTATTCGTAAAAGGCCTGTTTATTGGTCTCAGCGTCTAGCATGATAAACAAGAATCGCATTAGATGTGGTTATATATTTATTGAAAATTACTTATGAATGTTAAATATATAATAATTAAGCAAACTTTTTTAATGATATGATAAGGTAATTAATGGCATGGTTTTTTGAATGGTATTTTGGTATTTTGAATTAAACATTACAATTTACATTGAACGCATATTTTATATTATTTATCTGAAATAAGTAATAGAGAAAAAGAATGTAACATTTATTTAAAAAATAAATTTTAAATAATCAATTCAATAGTTTAACTAAATAAAAAAGTTTAAAATGTAAACTGTAGATAAAAAAGTAAGCTTTACTTATTAAATTATAATAACTGTTACTTATTGTAGATAAAATTGTAATAAATTATAAAAAAATAATTATATAAATTATACACTTCTTTTCATAATGACTGCATTTACGCCTATCATAAATTAGAGACAATCATCAGTCTTTTTTTTGTGTATTATAACAGTAACATTTGCGTCGTAGTGTCTACCATAATAAAAATACATTGAATTAGATGCAAATATATATTTATTGAAAATTACTTATGACTGTTAAATATTTCATGATTAGGCAGACGTTTTAATGAAAATGGTAAATTTTATATTCTTCATCTCTAATAAGTGATAGAGAAAATAATGTAAAGTTGATTTAAAAAAACAAAAAAAACAATCAATTCAATAGTTTAAATGTATATAGAAAGAAAATTTAAATTATATAAACTATATACTTCTATTCATAATGACTGCATGCATGTAAATCATGAATTAGCGACCTTTATCTGTCTTTGTTGTGTATTAATAACATTTGCGTTACATATACATATTTTTTTTTTTTACGTTGATCTTAATTTTTTTAACATAAACTATGTTTATTTTAACAATTAAGGAAAATAATTTAATTAAAAAATGTTAATTAAATTCAAATTTATTAATTTTTATGACAAATATGTTTTATAATAAATAAATAAAATCAAATAAAAATATAAATTTATAAAGTTTTCTGTATTCTATATGTGATTAACTTATTAGCAAACACTTTTAACTATGACACGCTGTGAAAATTATTTCATATTGTTATATTATTATATTAGAACAACAATCCATTGGTCAATTGTAATTGTTTGATGCAAGTAAAATAATAACATTTCTTAAAACAAATTATTTAAGAGAACAGTTTCCGACATTTTAACTCTGCAGCAATATTGCTTATTAGAAGTATATTAAATATTATTTTTTGGAATACAGCAGACTTCAATATTTTAATTTTTAGATAAAAATTCATAATGTCACTTTTCTAAATTAAATATTTTTTATTGTTATTCCCTATAGAATGAAAAATTATTTTAGAAAGGTTATTTTTCTATCATTCTACCTTGAATGACTTTTAAGAATTAAATATTGGTCCTGCCCCCGACTACTACTATAGAAAAACAAGATTTTAAATTATTTTTTTATTTATCATTTTTATGAAAGATTTTAAAATGTTTTAATTAGTCTTATATTTTATTTGTAAAAGAAATAAATAAATACATAAATATACACATGAAAGTAAAAAAAGAACTGTTTGCAACAAATTTAAGTTTTTAATTCTTATTTTTAATAATCTTAATTTTAACATACATTCTTCTTATTTTATTTTCACTGGCAACTGGATTAAAAATTGTAGAAAGAATTATTTAATAACATTTTATTAACAAAGTATTATATTTTATATCATTATATTCTTTTGTTACGGTGCTCTTTTTATTGCTTTAGTTTTATGTACTCTTAATTTTAGAATTTTACCTCAAATTCTTTGGAAAATAAATGCTTTTTTTTTCTTTTAGAAGCCTATTTAGATATCAAAATAATAATCCTCATGCATCGTTGCCTTTTATGAAAGAGTAATTTCTTCGTCTGGATAAAATTACCCAACCACACAATCTGCTGATGCAGAATCTTGTAAAATAAAAACAACTATTGCTTGGCTAAACACTTCTTATGCATTCATATTTATTAAAGTGACATTCTCGGTAGCTATAAAAAAACTCGTATAACTTGCAAAAAAAAATATATATATATGATTGAATTGGACAAATAATTCTATTCGATGTTTTCATCGGTTGAATTAATATTTTGATAATCTTTCAATGAAAAACACACATTCCAAGCTTTAAACCAACTTTAATGTTTTTAAAAAATATTTCAAAAACTATCAAAGACAGTTATTTAGAATTTTTTTCATATTTATTTATAATAATGTTTTTATTTTCTCCTATTTCAAAAGCCTGGATAGCTTATATTACCATCAATAAATGAAAAGAAAATTATCATTATAATTTGTAATGTTAAACATACACACACACACACACACACATTTTATATATATATATATATATTTTGTGTGGGCGTTTATCACTATAGATTATATATAGGTTGATTACAAAAAATACTATCCAGGTATATGTGCCCCTAGCTACCCTACTGCTTAAAAAAACTGAATAAAATATTGGTTTAAAGTATATTGAGGTATGCGCTTAAGAATCATGTGTAAAACAACCGCTTAAATCTAACAGTTACGGTTACAGTGGGGGACATAAATTTGAAAATTTGAAATGGCTGCAGATGCTTTCTTTCTATTGGACTATGATCTCCATATTGTTGGACGTAGTTATTACGAATTTAATAAATCTAAGAACACTTTTAATTTATTGTAAAACTCTATTCGAATTATAAAAAAAAGTGCAAATTAGCTATAGAAATCTATACAAGTATAACTTCGTTAAAGCACGAAGGCGAAATACTCATATGTTTTATCTATTGTTTCTTTTTAATATTTTTAAATATTTCATTATTATAAAATGCTAAGTTTTTCATAGTAACAAGTACAATTTACAGATTACTTTTTAAAAAATCGCATGAAATACAAAATATGATTAAAAAATTAAAATATCAATTGTAGCAGGTTAATAATAATAATAATTAATGTAATGTCAATAATAATAATGAAATTAAATGAATGAAAAATGAAAATTATGAATTTTTTTTAATATTTCATTCGTATTCTTAAAAAAATAAATAATATATCTGTCTTAAATGAATGATATATAAAATTCATGAAAGAAAAAATAATTATAAGAATTAAAAAAAAAAAAAAAAAAATACAGTAGAATACGACTATCAGAATTTAAACGTATATATACTTAAATGCATGGTTTCAACTCATTCATGAATAATTTTTTTTTCTTTTTTCTTTTTAAAGTAGATATAATTTTCGAATAGATTACTAGTATTATATTTAGAAAATTATTTGTATTAATAGAAAAAAAATATCATTGTTAATCACGATAAACAGGAGAGCTTCATTGCTGCCTATGGTATATTTCAGGAAAGAAATAAAATATTTTTAAAATTTTTTATTAGGATATTAGCTTTTATTCAAAAATTAAAAAAAGCATAAATGAACATTAGGAAAACTGTATTTAAAAATTATATAAAAAAGACAAGGTAGCATTGCAAAATTTATAAAAATATATTCATTATAAAGTTAAGAAAGAAATATAAAATTCTATGTTACAATAAAGCAGTAGAATGTGCAGTGCAAATGGTAAATCTTCTAAGATGTGAAAAACTAAGTTCGGCCAGGTTGCAATGGCTTTGTTGTTACGTACTTGAGTAATGACTAGAGTCAGCGTAACATTTTGTTGTAAGTTCAAAACTCCAAATGTTGATCACTGCGCTTGCAATTTAATTCTACCGATTGCAATTTAATTTATTGGAAAGTGTGTTATTTTTAAATGCATGGTTTCAATTCATTTATGAAGATTTTTTTTTTTTCTTTTTATATAAATATCAAAATATATTTTCGGAGTATTTGTTCTTATCATTGAAATCTGATGTTATTCAAGTTGATAAAAATAACTTCAATCTCTGGATGATAAACTCTTCTATACTGATGAGTTTTTAAAATTTTTAAAATTATTTTAAAAAATGATTTTGCTGGAAAAGTAAGCATTGCATTTGTAGCTTTAACTTGATCTTTTTAATATTTTAAAAAATATTTTCTCATAACACATTACTACCTCGTAAAAAAAATTGTATTATTTATACATATATATATATATATATATATATATATATATATATATATATATATATATATATATATATATATATACATACATACATACATATATATATATATATATATATATATATATATATATATGTATATATATATATATATATATATATATATATATATGTATGTATATGTATGTATATATATATATATGTATGTATATATATATATGTATGTATATGTATGTATATATATATATATATATGTATATATATATATATATATATATATATATATATACATACATATATATATATACATACATATACATACATATATATATACATACATATACATACATATATATATACATACATATACATACATATACATACATATATATATACATACATATATATATACATACATATATATATACATACATATATACATACATACATATATATATATATATATATATGTATATATATATATATGATATTCATTTCCTTCTTAATTACGAAAATTACTTTTTATAAAAAAAATCTTAGAAATCCCATCAGTTAAGAACAAATAAAATTATTTATACTTAACAGATGATATTTTTCGAATGATTTTATTGCTTTATACAATTACCTTCAATGTATAAAACATTCGAAAAATCCCGTCAGTTGACGAAGCTTGTTAATTTTCTACTTATGCTACACTGAAAAAGTGTTAATTAGAAATCTCCTGTAGGTTCCAATAGCAGAGTTGTCAAACGCAAACCTTCATTTGATTGCTTCATTATTAAAATCGTTTGTTTTTAGTTCAAATCTTTTAGTTTTGAGTGGTCTCGCAATCTCATTCTAACAATAATGAAAAGTAGGGCCCTGATGGCCAAGTGGCTAGCGCTGTAGCTCTCGGTACCACAGCTATCGGGTCCGAATCCCGGCGGTGCCATGAACGTTTGTAGCGGTTCGGAATCCACTTTAAACCGTAGGTCCCGGTCCTAATAGGATCGTAGAGCGTTGCGGGGGCATTGCTACTCCAGCGGCCGTGGTTTATCTTCAAATTACACGCGCCTCCTGGGTAGTGCTAAGTGAGTAACGTCGGTGCAGCTCTTATGGTATAAAGATCACGGTGTAATTGCCAGCTGCATTAGAAAAAAAAATTAATGAAAAGTGCAGTATTTTACTATATTTTTTATCTCATTTCTGAAGAAATTTTTTTTATGTTCTATCATCAAGGAAAATAAAAATTTTGCATTGCTTAGAAAATTATATATTCTCAAAATGCATTGTATGGGAGTTAAAAAAAAAACAAAGCAAGAAATTCAAACAAGAAAAACCGAAGAGCATCAGCTCTTCCGTGACTGCAACTTTCTCCTGAATAGCATACGACTTGACTCCGGACTTCTGTGAAACTACAGCAGATTTAGCTATAAAGAGGATAAAAATGTGGACGGTCGCAATTTATTCATATTATGGCAGTGAGATAACATGATTAATTTGATTTTTCTAATATTTTAAATAATATTTTGTCATAACACAATATTACATTCGCTTATTTCACAGAATTATGTATAAGACAATGACGTTGGAAATCGTATTATATTTAAATATTTTTAAACCCTCTTGTTTAATAAGTATGAGACACTTGATGACACTAGATGTTAATTCAGTTTTTTCAAATATTACTACATCAATTAAATTTAATTAAATTATACAATTGTTTTTAGATTTAAGTTGTATGTATCTACCAATAGATGGCGCCAGAAAAACTTAAAAAAAAACATGAAAATTATTTATAAAAGCCTTTCTGCAATAGAGTGAAATTGACTTTTTTTAAATTTTTTTTTTATAATACTTGTTATATAATCATATGCATAAGAACATCTATTTCAGAATGTTTAGTCAAATCGAATGTCCCCCACTTGTAAATCTATTGACATATATATTACAAAAATGCATTATATATATATATATAGGATATTCATTTGATTTCTAATTACTACAATTACTTTTTAAAAAATAATCTTAAAAATGCAATCAGTTAAGTATAAATAAAATTACTTAAAATTATTTATATTTAACTGTTGGGACTTTTCAACTGATTTTAGCATTTTATACAATTACCTTCAATATATAAAATAATATAATCATTTGAAAAATCCCTTGATTTAAGTATCATTTTTCAAATGACTTTTGAGTATTTAATGTAATTTGCTTTTCGTACATATAAAAAAAGTACGAAATAACTTCTCTTATTTCAAAACATTTTTCACACCAGAGTCGAAAAAAAAAAAAAAAAAAAAAAAAAAAAAAAAAAAAAAAAAATTAGTGTTGATACATATTTGCGTTTATTGCATTGCTTAGAAGGGGTTAAGAAACTTGCAATTTTCTACTTATCTACTTTTCTACTTAGCTTTAAGTAGCGAATTCCTGCAGGGTCCAATAGAAGAGTTGTCAAATGCAGTATTGCTTTGAAAGATCGTTTATTAGAATCTTTTGTTTCGAGTTCAAATCTTCGAGTTTTGATTGTTCTAACCATTTAAAGAAAAGTGCAGTATTTTATAATACTTTTTATCTCATTTATGAATAATTTTTTTTAATATTTTATCATCAAGGAAAATAAAAATTTTCAATAGCTTAGAAAATTATATATTCTCAAATTGCATTGTATATAAGTTAAAAAAACCCAAAAAAACAAGAAATTCCAACAAAGAAAACCGAAGAGCATCAGCAGCTCTCCATTGTCTGCAAGTTTCCTCTGAATAGCATACGACGTGACTCCAACTTTCTGTGAAATTACAGTAAATTTAGTTATAAATAGGATAAAAACGAGGACTGTTGCAATTTATTGATATTACAGTAGTGAAAATGGGAGGTAAATCAACGCGTGCATTTCAAGCTCTTTTACTGAAATGTAAAGAAATGTATTTTCTCTATTCAGAGTTATTGTATGCATAACGAAATAGATAGAAATAGTTGGTTTCATATCGAGTTGTGTTTTGGTATTTAATGCGCTGCCTACCAGACTGTTTAAGGCGTAAAAGTTAATGCTATTCTAAGAAAAAAAAAGTAAAGTATAGATAATTTTAATGTGGGCAAACTCATTTTTTTAAAAGCAGCATTGTATTGCGCGTAGCAAGGAAGTGTGCAGTGATTCGAATCTCTTAGCTGCAACAATAGGATGACCAATTGGTTAGCGCTCTGGACGTTAATCCCATAGGGTTTAGGTTCAAATTTCAAGAACACAACTGGCTTAACATTTCAGATTATTTCATGAATTTTTTAAAGTGGTAATATGTTATATTTATATATTCATCACATTAAATGAGCTCGTTGTTCTTAAACATTTAAACTTATTATTATTTCCACTAAATCTTATGAACCCTTAACTGCTTTAAAAAAAATCGAAATTCTTTGTTATTTATCACATACGTGTTTGTTCATTAGTAAAAAAAAATAAGTCAGTCGTTTTTTATATTTATTTTACACTGAAAAGCGTTAATTAGAGAACTCCTGTAAGTTACAATGAGAGAATTGCCAAACACACTATTGCATTCAAATTCTGTTAGTGGAATCTTTTGTTTGGGCAAATTCATTTTTTTAAAAGTTACATCGTATTGCATGTGGCAGAGAGTGAGCTGTGATTCGAATCTCTTGTTTGCAGCAATCGGTTGGCCAATTGGCTAGCGCTCTGGCCATTGATATCACAGGTTTCATGTTCGCATTCTGTCAGGGATGTTGTTAGCGGTTCGGAATCCACTTTAAAATGTAGGTCCCGCTATAATTTGCCGGAATTGTACGCAAAATGATTGTCGAAAGACAAACCAAATCTTAGCAGCATTATTGCATTCATTGTGTTGACGAAGATGTGCACTTGTTGAATTTTATCAGCTTCATATTTCTATCTAGCAAGCCGAGAAATCAAAACATAGTGTATAAGACAGAGTTTACGGAAAAACTTTTAGACTTATCATTTGAACATCTATACAAATTTACATAAATGCTATCACATTGCAGTTACAATGAATTGTTTTTACCACTAGCGGTTACAGCTATCGAATTCTACAAGCTAACAATTTTCTACTTGTAGAATAAGTAGAAAATTGTTAGCTTGTAGAATTTGATAATTATGAAACCACCAAAAAAGCGTTAATTATAAAACTACCACAGGTTCCAATGGACGAATTATCTAATACAATACTGATTTGAAAGCTCGTCCATAGAAATCTTTTGTTCTCAGTTCAAATCTTCAAGTGTTGATTGATCTTCAAATATCATTTTAGCAATTAACTGAAAAGTGCAATATTTTACAATATATTTTATCTCATTTATGAAGAATATTTTTTATCCTTTATCATGAAGAAAAATAAAATTTTGAATGGCTTAAAAAATTTTAAATTCGGAGAATGTATTTTATAAAAAAAAAAAAAAAATTACAACCCCCAAGAAATCCAAAGAGGAAAACCGAAGAGCATCAGCTATCCCCTGCGATATATGTAATAAAAATTCTTTTTAAAAATTTCTTTAGAATATTAGTGCATATAAAATTTAGTAAATTAGAAACAAAAATGATCAACAGAATAACTAAATAAATTTACCTAATTTTCGTTATATTGTAAACTATTCATTTAAATTTTTCCTGACAATTAACCTTTAGGTGCAGTTTTCATACAACATTAAAAAAAATTGTATTTTTCTACTTATTCTATATTGAAAAGCGTTAATTATTGAACTCGCGTAGGTTCCAATGGAAGAGTTATCAAATGCAATAGTGATTTGAAAGCTCATGCATCGAAATCTTTTGTTCGCAGTTCAAATCTTCAAGTGTTGATTCATCTTGGAATTTCATGGGAAATTTTGTATTTTTCACGCTCTTTATGAAATTTGTTTTATCTTTTATTATCAATAAAAATAAAACTTTTGAAAAGCTTAGAAAATGTTATGTTTTTAGAATGCATTGTATGAAAATTAATGGAAACCAAGCCAAGCAATCCAACAAGGAAAAACGAAGAACATCATCTTTCCCTAAGATTATATAAAAAAATTCTTTTTAAAAATTCCTTTAGAATATTAGTGCACATCAAAGTTAACAAATAAGAAAGTATTTAATTACTACAATAAGTGCATTTATTTAACCAAGTTTAGATATATTGTAAACTAGTGATTTAAATTTTGTCTGTCCTGTTCCTTTAATAATTTCCTTTAGGTGAAGTTTTGTACAATTTAAAAAAATACAAAGAGAAAGTCAAAAGTAATGAAAATAATCTAAGTTACATTTTTATGCCTTATATATTAAAATGACTTTTTAATGAAGATTTGAAGGGACCTGAGTGGCCGAGTGGCTAGCGCTCTGTCGCTCGGTACCACAGGTTTGGGACTTGAGTCCCGGCGGTGCTATAGATGTTTACAGTGGTTCGGAATCCCTTTTAAACCGTAGGTCCCGGTCTAACATGATCGTAGAATGTTGCGGGGGTAGTGTTCCTTCGTGTCAGTGGCTTTATCTGCTAGCTACACGCCCCTACTAGGTAGTGCTAAGTGAATAACGTCTGTGCAGCGTGTGCCTTAAGGCGTCAAAGACTGCCCAAGTGTTTGCAAGCTGCATTAGAATAAAAAAAAATGATAAATAACGATTTTTAAATGATTAAGTCAGAAGATGTTTTCTATTTACAAAATAAAACGAAACTTCAATATTATTTTTGAAAAAAAAAAACTATAACATGTGTAAATATTTGATGAAAAATAAGACCATATTTTTTTGCGTATTTACCACACGTGTCTCCAAGATTTCTCTGAACAGCATACGACTTGACGTCGAATTTTGATGAAATTATATATGACTCACCTATAAATAGGATACAGACGTGGCTGAAGACTGTCATTCTTTCAGTAATAAATTTCCTTTTTTTGACGTGCGGAACATGTAAAAGTCGGGATTTTGTGCATCTTAAAAATGTGCGAAAACGTAACGCATTTTAAAAAGACACAATCACTTGCTAATATATAAATCTACATTTTTATGTTGAGTAATTTGTGGGCCTGAATAGTCGAATGGCTAGCGCTCTGGCGCTCGATACCACAGGTTTCGGGTTCGAGTCTCGGTGGTGCCATGGATGTTTGTAGTGGTTCGGTATTCCTTTAAACCGTCGGTCCCGGTCCTAATAGGACCGTAGAGCTTCGCGGGGGCGTTGTTACTCCGTGTCCGTATCATCAAGTTACACGCTCCCCCTGGGTAATGCAAAGTGAGTAACGTCTGTGCAGCGTTTGCCTGAAGGCGTCCAAGACCAAGCTGTCTAAGTGTTTGTCAGCTGCATTAGAACAAAATGTTGAATAATTTTCATTATCAGTGATCCTTTAAAATTAAGTTGAATTAAAAATCAAAACGAAATGGTTATCTGTGATATTATCTTTTCTCAAATTTTCACAACGAAACTTTTTCTCGCATTATTATTTATTCAATTAAAATGTTTTGTTTTTTTAACTTAAGTAATATTTTCTATAAATTGTTTTAACAAAAATATGAAAAAAAGCAAATTTAGCACTAACTTTTAAATTTAATTAAAAAACTCACTAATTTTTATATTTTCCTACTGATTTTTTTAAGTGCAGTTTTCATAATATAAAAAAATATAGGAACTCAAACAATATTTTTAATAATATAAATATCACTTCTATACCTATGGAGCTGTACATTTATTTAAATATCGTCATCATATTTTCTAATTTAGTTTTTTTTTTAATGTTTAATGAAACAACTTATTAATTTGAATTTAAATAAAATAAGCTTTGCTTTAATTTATTCAATTAAAAAATTACAAAAATTCGAAGATCAAGAAATTCAAGTTTCTTACAAAGTTCCTTCCATTACATTTTCATTAAAAAGTAGTCAAAATATTGTTGATTTAAAAAAAAAAAGATATGTGTATTTAAAAGCTAAAAAATAACTAATGTAATACCTTAATATATTGTTAAATTTTTTAAAATATTATTTGTATTAGTTAAAAAAGAATCAAAATTATTTTTAAAAAATTTTTTTAACTTTGTTGTTTTCATATTTCTGTTATAAGAACCAAAGACGGTCTTTTGCTGTGTCGAATTTCTATCTGATGTCCTCCAAAATTCCTATTGTTATGACCATCGATACAAATTCATTACAAATGGATTCACATTTCCTGGCAATTCAACTGGTCTTGGAAATACGAGCTGAATCTCATTATACATTTGAATTGGAATATGTGTCCTTCTTCTTGATAGCTGTTAGCTACAACCCATATAATCGTCAAGTTTACATCAGTCAATACGCATAATAAGTAATTTTGTAAACATAATATATAATATTAAATTTACAAAAACACAATGAATTTACTCCAAATTCATTAGGAAATACTTGTGCTGTGAATTAAAAATCTTTTAAAAACTATGGAATCCATTTGAAAATTTGAAAAAAATAAGGTTTAAAAAATAGTAACAATTGTGACTATTTCTTCTTTTAATATTAATAAAAATCAATGGGTCATAATCACAGAAAACTGGTAACATATTTTCATTGATATATGAAAAAAAAATATTATATTAAAGTAAAAATATAGAAAAAAAAGTTTTCCAAAATATAAATTCAAACATCTTGAAATTTGGTCATACACCCAAGAACGTCGAATCTGTTATGTAATAAGTTGAAAATTGGTGAAACGCCGACGCCAAGATGTACTGAGTCACTGTATCTTTTGTTCAAGGTTAAAAAATTTGCAATGCCACAATTTTCTCATCCTAACCTAATCCTCCGCGCTGATAAATCTACTGCCATCTCTATTACAAAGATCTAGGATTGATATATATATGTATATATATATATATGACATTCATTTTCTTCTCAATTACTGATACATAATACATAAATGATTTGAAAAATTCCATCAGTTAAGTATAGTTTTTCAAATGACTTTTGAGTAACCAATATAAATTTGCCTTTTCTGTATTAAAAAGTACAAAATAGCGTCGCTTATTTTAGAAAAAAATTTTCATATCGTGGCAAATAAAAAATAATCAAATATTAAGCATTGATACATATTTGCGTTGATTGCAATGCTTATGAGATGTTAATAAGATTGTATTTTTCTAAATATTTTATACCGAAAATGTGTTGATTATAGACTTACACAGATTCCAATGGATGAATTGTCAAATACAATACTGATTTGAAAACTCATCCGGCGGAATGTTTTGTTTTCAGTTCAAATCTTCAGGTAAATATAATTTTTCAACTAACTTTAGAGTACTTAATATAAATTTGCCTGTTGCGTATATAAACAGTACGAAATAGGCACGTTTGTTTTAGAAAAAAAGTTTTCATACCGGAGCAAGTAAAAAAAATTAAAATTAAGCATAGATACATATTTGCGCTTAGTGCATTGCTTATGAGTTGTTAATAAACGTGTATTTATCTACTCACTTTATATTGAAAAAACCTTAATTATAGATGCTCCGCAGGTTCCAATGGATTAATTGTCAAATACAATGCTGATTTGAGAACTCATTACGCAGAACCTTTTAAAATCAGTTCAAATCAAATTCAGTATAATTTCTCAAATCACTTTAGAGTACATAATATAAATTTGCTTTTTGTGTATCTAAACAGTTCGAAATAGCCTCGCTTATTTTAGAAAATAATTTTCCTACAGAATCAAATAAAAAAATCAAAAATTAAGCATTGATACAAATTTGCGTTTATTGCATTGCTTATGAGGTGTTAATAAACTTGCATTTATCTACTTATTATATATTGAAAAAGCACTAATTAGATAATTCCCATAGATTCTGATGGATGAATTGTCAAATTCAATAGTTATTGGATATCTTTCGTTCGAATCTTTTAAATTAAGGTATAAAGAATAATAAGAATTGGGAATATTTCTTCTATTAATAGTAATACAAATCAATAGGTCATGATCATAGAAAACTGCTAAAATATTTTCATTTACATAGATAATAAATAAAGTAAAAATGTATAAAAACATATTTTTTTTTTAAATTGTAAATTTAAACAACTTAAAATTTGGTCATTCCCCCGAGAACGCGAACATGTTAGGTAATAATTTCAAACTCGGTGAAAAGTCGAGGGCGAGATGTAATAATAGCCACTGTACTTTTTGTTCTTTATAAAAAATTTACAGTGCAGTTAATTGTGTAATCGTACCCTACTCCTCTTACAAGAAAGTTCATTTACAAATATAGGGATAGGCAAACTATGAAAGTTCTATCAGGCCCGCGGATAGAATTTTGATTTGCCGTTCCGAGGCAAATTAAAAGAAATATATATTTATATATTATATATCCATTTCCTTTCCTACTTTGATTAAATATTATTTTTTTTCTTCCTATTTTTCGAAGTACTGATGATCTTTTTTACTTTTTCTATTTTTTGTTCTACAAAACATAACTTCATCTTGCATCTTCAGTTTGCTTCATCTTATATATGTGAACACGCGTTTTCAAATATGAACATTACAAAGAATTATTTCAGAAGTAGACTGACACATGAGCATTTAGCATCGTTCCGTAGAATCAAATGAAATCACAATTTTATTCATCTCATTAATGTATTCGAATTGTAATACTTGTATATTGTTTTTAAAATTTTAGAAAGCATTATCTTGGCCCACCAAATTTTTTTTTTTCAATTTTTGGCCCACGACCGCAAAGGTTTGCCCATCCCTGATTTACCACGTCCATCCTCGTCGTATGCATAAGAACTTCCACTTCAGAATGTCTAGCCAGTCGAAGGTCTCCCAGTTTGAAATTCTATTGCGCCAACTGATATATAAAACAATAAAATCAATTGAAAAATTCCATCAGTCCAGTATAATTTTTCAAATATTCTTAACACAAATTTGCACACATTTTTATATAGTTAAAAATATGTAAATTACGATTTTATATTGTCGCATTTATTGCAGAGTTAAACATCTGGTTGGACAGACCAGAATGTCTTAAAATAGATTCTAAAATCAAAATTCTGTCTTTCTACATGTTAATGTTATCAAATACAACATAGAAGATGGGCCTTTTTTCAGAAGAATGAACCTTTAGTGGTTGATTAATACATTTGTAACTGCTTCTATACTTCTATAATAATACACTATTTTTTTTAGTTCGCTAATACTTCTTCAACCGTAATTCATAATCAATAATGTAATCTAACAATATGTCAATCAGTAGTCAACCCCTGTTTAAGTCAACCCCTGTTTAAGTCAACCCCTGTCGTCTAGTTAGCCAGGTACCATCAAAAGAAAAGCGAATGTTATCTTCATCAAATTCCTTTTGAACGTCATTTCTGATGTTTTGCATACTTTTTGTTCATTAAATGTGTTGTTCTGAATATTTTTGTTTCCTATTTACGCATTAAAAATTCTGCCAGACGTTGAAAGCATATTTCTATACATACAAACAACTTCTATTGCTGAATACCCTAGCTCAAAACTCCAAAAGGCTTGTATAACTCTCATATTAATATCAAATGAATGCAATGTACCTTCAGAATAAACTATTTTCTTAGATGTAAGTTTTCGTTTCCAGTTGTCTGCATCTATAAAGTATAACTTTTAGCTTGTGGGAAAATCTATATTTTCCCTCTAAAACAACCCTTTAAAAAAGGATTCTTACACTTGCTGCACATCAGATTTGTAAACATAGTTTGCTAACATCCTCTATGACAAAATTTGGGCTTTCACTGACATATTTTGTTTTCTCAGATAGAGTATTAATAGAAAAGTTTTGTATGGAACATCTGAGATATTTATCTTCCAGCATTTTCGTAGAATTAGATGAAAGGCTTTCAAAAATATTACTTTCATTTTTTTGTCTTTGAACCCCATCCCTTTTATCTCTTTACCTTTCATAACCACGCATTTTTGTTTGAGTCTCGACATATTGCTAATAGAAGTACAAAATAAACTAAAGAAATGTTTTTTTTTTCACTAAACAGTAAATCGAAATATTTGAAAGCAAACTCAAAGATGGAGAACCGAAAGATGCACTTTTGTAGTAACAGATGGTTTGTTTAAAGTAAATTCTGTTGAACAAAAACTATTCAAGTCAGTTACAGTCACATTTCCTTTTACCCGCTCTTAGCAACAAGAATAAAATGAAATAATTCAATATTCTTCGGTGTGTGACTAGTGAAGGAAATGGTGCATCCACGTTTAAAGGGTTGATTACAGCCTGACGTGGCTTTTTATTTTATCATTTTCCATAAGAACATGAATAACTTCAGAATGTTTGAATGCATAGCTAGAATGTATAAGGACACAGTTTTAAAATTGTACCTGCATGTTCAAAACAGTTACAGCTATAATTTGAGATAATAACAAGTAATATAATTTTTTTTAAAAATCAATTCCTACTTTTTTTCACTATATTGCAGAAAGTCCTTTATAAATAATTTTAATTCATTTTTTAAGTTTATCTGGCGCCATCTATTGGTAGAAATACGCAACTTAAATCTAAAAAAAACTAAAATTAATTAATTAAATTTAATTACTGAATTATTATTTGAAAAAACTGTATTAACATCTAGTGTCATCCACTACAAGTTAAAAAATATGTATTTTAACTTGAATGGATTATTAAAAAGTATTTTTTAACGATTGAAATTTTGAACAAGATATAAATAGGGAGAGTGCGAGCTAATTGAAGGAATTGAAAAAAAGACATAGGAATTCTACCCATTTTTATGATACTGTGAGTTCTTAAAATTGTGTAATTATACAATTGTAAAATTAGTTCAATAAATTTAGTCGTGAATTAAATTCATTTTGATCTTACTCCCTTACTAAAATAACAATTTTACTTTAGTACTATAGTTAATTCTATTCATTTAAAAAATTATCCTGAGAATAACAGGTCCACGTCCTTATCTTATCGGTTGAAAGACATTAAAACCCCCTGTTTTATACCGTAGATAAATCGAAATTCTCTGTTATTCATAAAATACTTCTTTGTTCATTAGACAAAATGAAATCAATCTTTTTTTTTTATCAAAATACTAAATAATAGACTAAATATTAGACCGTAACCATAAATATTTCTGCCAACTTATATACTTCATTTTGAGTTTAATTAAATAGTAAAAACATAATCACGTGCTAGACAATTTAATTTAATTTAATTTATTTTTAGATTAATTATTTATACCTATGAAATCCAATGCTATTCAAGTTGTTAAAAATATATTTTTTCTCAGGGTGGTAAATTCTTCTATACTAATCCGCTTTTAGAGTTTCAAAAAAAATCTTTACAAATCTTTACAAAAATCTTACATTTGTATGTGAAAAGGGATATTTATATTTGAAGCTTTAAGTGATTAATTGATCTATTTAATATGTAAAATAATATTTTGCAGTAACATAATATTATTAGTTTGTTTTCACAGATAACCAAGACTCGACCTTTAACCAAGACAATGATGTTTAAAATCATATTACGTTGGAATACCTTTATTCTCTCTTATATAACAGGGAAAAAACCAAAAATAATCATCAGAATTTAGATATTGTAAGAATAGATTTAGTAAAAATTATATTTATTACTATTTTTGTATCATAGCCTCTTAACTTGTTTTTCTAGACAAAAACCAGCCATATCTTGGCAATTTAATATATTCCGATCGGAAAATCGAAGACGAGGTAAAGGGACAACAGCTTTCAGATCATATTTTGCAATACTAAAAATAACTTAACATCTGGATATGCCATTTAATCGACCCAAAAAGAGTTTACTTGATAAACAGAATTATTGTATAAATCCCTAGCATAGACACGGAAGCTTTCAGTTTGGCTTCATATGTAGGGTATTTAAGACAGCTCCTCTGTTACAGAAATCCGTCGTGCTGAACAGGAAGATATTACGAAGGATTTACGGCTGTTAAATGCATTAGAGTAGAATTTGAGAAAATTGGCACACCATGTGGTGATTTTGAAAAAAAAACAACTGAATTGTCGAAGAATTAAGTAAACTGATAAAGAAATCCATTAAATATACTATTGGAAAAGAAATATGCACAGAAAAAAAAGCAAGAGAACTAACTAGCATCTAACACTAACATTAAATTCAAATATGAAAACGTTTGTTATAGAAAGTCACAATATCGTGAAGTAACTACTATAAAAACTATAATAAAACCCAAAATTTAATCAACTTTCAAAATATGACAACCGCAATTTAAACATAACCACGAGTTGACTTCAAAATTACTTTATATTTAAAATTTTCAGACTAAAATATATTTTAATATTACATTCGTCATGACGCGAAATGCGAAATGCATATTATATAAGATGATAATATATGAGAGTTAACGTTTGAGGTAACATATCTTTGAGCGTTATCGTAGTTTTAGGGGAATATCAAAGACAAAGAATTCTAAATAAAAATCTAAAACAACTAAAGCATGCGCATATTTAATTAGCTTACGTACATTCTGAATTCCTGTAGACGATATAAATATCTGACGAATGCAAGCAGCATTGTATTGCTATTCAACAATCAATGACAATGAGAGCCATAATCTACACGGAAAAAAAATACGAAAGAAAATCTCCAACATTACCGGATTATAGAATGTGCCGAACTATCGAATGCCTTATTACAGAAAAGTTACTGTAATTTACTGTTTGCGCAGTTTACTTACACATATAGAAAATACATACTATTATAGAAAAATGTTTTGTTTTTTAAATACACAAATATTTCATTATTTCGGCAATGCAGAAATGATTTTACATTTCTTACACATTATAAATTTGTGGTGCAGGTGATACACATTTTGTACAATAATATGCATTTTCAATTATTCAAAATTTGTAATTTTCTCATGTCACAACTCACAACTTTTTTTTATTTAAAATAAACAAAACCTAGTGAAATATTATTTATTCGGTATATATGTTTTACGATTATGACTGAATATTTATGAACCTTGTTTCCACAATAATTTCCATTCTAAAATTGCTTATTTGTACCAAATTTTTGGTAGTTAATTTGTTTCCTTTTAAGGTGCATTTAATTTTAAAAGAAAACACATGTTTCTTGTAATTTTAGTTCTTGGTGTACATAAAATATTAAGTTAGTTATTACTTTGGATGATTATGCAATATCAATGATATCAATGAAAATGATTGCTTAACAATCTGTTACTGCTTCAGTTAAATTAAATTGGAAACTCCAAGAATAATAAACATTAGAAATATTCATTAACTTGATTTTTCTTTGGTTTGGGAATCCATAATGTAATAAAAATATTTTTCTCTTTTTAAAACGTTTTTTTTTTATTTTATACACTTAATTACATATTTTACACAAATCATAAATAAAACAAAAATATTATTTTCCTGGTGAAAAAACTAGAGAAAAACTTGTCATAATATAGAAATTCCTTTTTCAAATTTAATAAATTTTTATAATGAAAAGACATACTAAAAGCGTTTTAAATATAAATTGCAATAACCTTTTCAATAATCAAAAATTATTCATTTCCACTGCTAATAATCTAATTATTAATTATTGAGCATTATTAATAAGCAAATATTTCATTACTTTTTCAATGCAGAAATAATTTGACATTTCTTACACATTATAAATTTATGGAGTAGGTTATATATATTTTAGAGAATAATAAATTTTTCTATTATTCAAAATTTGTGGTTTTCTCATGTCACAACTCACAATATTTTTTTATTTAAAATAAACGAAACCGAGTGAAATATTATTTATTCGGTATATATGTTTTACGATTATGACTGAATATTTATAAACCTTGTTTCCACAGTAATTTCCATTCTTCCAATCCTTTCTTACTGTGCCGTATGCTATCATGGCGGTGTTTGTATGAAATCCATCAATCTCCCCATGAAATGGAAAAAGTTTATTGCAACGGGGCTTGGAACAACCCTTTACTCTTAGATGGATAAAATCCGAAATAAGAAGGAAAAAGGCCCAAAACGTCGCCTTGCTTTATTTATTGGTCTGTGTTGCGAGGCCATGTTGGAATAGCAACTGCCAGAGAAGCTCAGGGACTCTGAGGATATTGCTGCTTCGTTGCTGTCAGGAAATAGGAAGAAAGGAAGTTTGTTCCCTTTTGATCTCCACCGACACTTTCATCTCTTGAAATGTCTTACAAAGCCCCTTTTTTTTTTACTTTCACTAACTGGTTGTACACGTTAAGTGATTACTGCGTGTGTAAAAGAACTTAAAATCAAATAATAGCAATGTGTTTTTAGATGGAATATGGCGAAACTAATGTAGTTTTCATATAAAATTTCCTTATTTGTATCAAATTTCTGTAGTTAATTAGTATTCTTTTAATGTATATTTAATTTTAAAAGAAAACTGTTTCTTTTATTTTTAGATCCTGGTGGTGGCAGGGACGTAGCTTTGCTAGTGACTCGGAATCCACATTAAACTGTGGGTCCCGGTCTAATTAGCCTAAAATGTGCACAAATTGAACGTGGAGAGACAAACTATATTAATCTAAACTTGTATGTTTAGTTCTTGTTGTGCATAAAACATTAAGTTAATTAATACTTTGGAATGTTATGCAATATCTATGGTGTCAACGAAAATGATTATTTAGCAATATGTAATTGCTCAATTAAATTAATTGGAAACTCAAAGATTAATAAATATTAGAAATATTCATTAACTTAATTTTTATTTGCTTTTCTATTCAACAATTAAATAAAAATATTTGTTCTATATTTAAAACGTTTTCGTTTTAATTACTTAATTACATGTTTTACACAACTCATGTATAAAACAAAAATATTATTTTCCAGCTGATAAAACTACAGTTATACTTACGATACTATAGAAATTTCTTATTAAATTATTTTTCTTTATTAAAGAAAATAACATAATACTAAAAGCGATTTAATTATGAAATGTAATAACTTCATAAATGTTTTTATCAATAATCAAAAATTATCCCTTTTCAATGCAAATACGTTAGTTTCAATGAGAACTTTTCATATGTTGTCACGAAATTTTTGAAAACTTTTGGAATAAATTATTAAATAAATTAATTTCTCTTTTAATTTTTATAGTGTTATATTCATAGATAAATTATGGGGCTTGTCAGTTGGTTAATTACATTTTTTCGGAATTTTACATTGTTAGTTGGCTAATAAATGTTAAAATGTTTGAAGAAATTTTTATAAATATAAATTAACTTATAATTTTGATAACAATTTATTTTTTAAATTAAAATTTTCAATGTATATACACTACAGAATTTTGCAGTAAATAAAACAAATATATTCTTTTTCAATTTTGAAAAAAATCTTATTAAATTAGTCATTTTTTTTTCCTTTTTTAAAATGTTTGCAATTAACTTTTTTTTTCTCTCGGATATAAATATTAATGGAAATTAGTTTCATTAATTCGAATTGTAAATTATAATTTTTAATTGAATATAATGTTTTTTTATATAAATTTTTAGGGATTTTACTCTCACTAAAGCTTACGAAAGTTAAACTTTGATATTTGGGCAAATGATATTAATAGCTAAGTAATATCAATGAAATGCAAAAATTTTATTTTCACTAAAAAAGTATAGAAATAGCTATGAAAAATTCTTCATCAAATATGTTTCTATCACATTCAAGCATCTCACAGTTTTGAACGAAGTACACATTAAATATAGATGTCAATGATTTATTTTTCCTAGGAATTATGTAAAATATATATTTTATGTCTTTATAAACCTTTACATCTTTATTTTAAAACCCTTTTTTTTTTCAAAGCTTCAAAGATTTCTTTTTATATATTTATCAAAAAATAATAATAATAATATGGCTAATTTATTCTGTATAATAATTCTTAGCATACCACATAATTTTATTTTCATATTTTAAGAATAAAAAATATGTTTTTAAATTATTGAGAAAAAGTAAAAGTTTTAAACTCAAATATTAATTATAAGGAAAATAAAAAAGTATTTAATCTAAATTATTATTCAATATTAAATTTGATATAATTCATAATATCAACTTTAGTTATAGGCTTCAAAATATATCTATCTTATTATTATGAAATATAGCTCTATAACTAACATGTTTTATGTAAGATAAATTTTAATAATAAATTAATAGAAGTTAGGATCAAAATTTCATTTAATATTGATTAATGGTATTTTAAATTATTTGTTTTCATACTTTTAAATATTAAATATGTGATTTTGATAAATTTTTTATGTAGCATGATTAATGAATATTTTAAGCTTAGACTATTGGATATTTTTTTAAAGTTAATAAATTTCACTTTTTTATATTTGTAATTATTATTGAATTCAATAAAGTTTAATTTTAGAGAAAAATCAACAATTACATTTTTAAATACTAATCATTTTTTCAATTCATTTTAAAATAACATTGCATATCTATATTTTTTGAATTATTTGAATATGCTTTGAATTTTCATTAATATTTCAATAAATTATAAAGACTAATTAGTTTTTAGTTCATTTAATTAGCTTTTGAAAAGAATTTTTTTAAAAAGTGATATTCAAAGAAGGAAATCATTCATTAAGTGCTGAGACATAAATAATTTATGTATTTGAATCATACATGTTTTATGAAGAACAATAAAATGCCAATTGTATGTAGTTTTTCTTTTTTCAAGAATATAAATAATACATTAATTTTACATAAATATGGATTACCGTTTGTTATTCTACGAAAAGAGAATGCTTCTATTCTATATTAAAGGGAATTCAAACAGAAAAAAGGCATATATATATATATATATAGCATGAATAAGTAACTTTTTGTTTGTAAAGAACAAAATTTTCAGAATTCAATTTAATTATTATTTCTTTGCTTTGAAATAGATGCGTGGGAGTAATTGTATTCCTTGCACAAGAAGAATCAGTTTATGAATATTTAAATATTTGCAAATGGGTAAATCTTCGACGCAAAGTATTTTTTCGATTAACTCGTTTCTAAAAGAACGAATATTTTTCATTTGACCTTTGCTTAAAAAGAAAATTTGGTTTGATCTTTTCGAGTAGAAAACTAAATATATATTTTTTTAAATTTCGAAACTTTGTTTTTGCCAATAAAACTTTTATTGGTTACTAGCATTAGTAACAGAAAAAAAAAATTCAACTTTAACAAGTGTAATGCTTAAATTATTTGGGTTTTTCCTCTTCCATGAACAAGAATACACAGAGAGGCCAATAATACAAATATAACCTTTTGACAAACATTCCACCAAAAACAAATAAGTTTTTATAAATGGATTTTATCTAACACCAAAATATAAATGCATGAATTTAAAAAAAACAACAACATGTAAATCATTTTTCTTTCACATATAGTATGTCAGATGTCGAATAACTTTAAAATAGTTTACAGTTGTTATAAATATGCTTTTTTTAAATTTCTTAATACAGTAACGAAGTAGACAATGACAAATATTTGAAAAAACAGCTGACTTCTTTTGTTTATAATAATTTTGCAGCAATAACTGAGAATTCCAAAATTGAGTCCTTATCCAATTCGATTTGTAAAAATTTAAAATTTCAATATATTTACACATTTGTTAAAATATTAAAAAATATTATTATCACAATGAATAAAAACATAATTATCAGTTTTATATTAAAAATCTTCATCACAACTGGAATCTGCTTAAATGCAATGCTTGTAAGTAAAATGTAATTTGTAACCGCTTCTTTCGTATATGTGGCAACAGCTACTGCAGCGCATCAGCACCGCCCTCTATAAATGAAATAAACTTCGTCAGTAATGGTCAAGAAACTTCTGGTGGAGATTAATGTAATATCCTTAACTTAATTTTTGCAATTAACTGTGATGTTTGACCTTATATAACTTAAACTTCAATAAATAATTGTTACAAAACTTGATCCCATCATTACCGCTAAAACCTTATATTATAATAATTTATAAATTGTTATTTTTATAGGAAATATATAAAAAAACATCTTTATTTTACACTGTAATTTGTCGACCCACCAAAGCCACTATTCCCACTTAAGGAAAGATATTTCTGGGCAAAATTTTTATTTTTATAACTCCATATTCATTATAGATTTCATGCATATCTGAATAACTTCGAATAGAAAATTGAAAATTAAAAGATTCTCAAAATTATCATTAAATATTTTGTTTCACATACGTTGACTTTGTCATTTCTGTGTTTTACGCCTAAAATACAATAATGAATTGCATATATAATTCTAGGAAATACACATTTGCTCTTTCTAATATAGGAATGCTCACCGAATGCCTTCTGCAACATTCTATACGTTTCCGAAAACAAACAAAAAAAATTGAATGTTAGTTCTTTGCGCAATTATTCAGACATTTCAAAAATCGCCGGAATCACTTTTAGTGTCTCACAAAGCCAAGCGTAACTCAAACACTAATGAATATTTAAAATATGAAATTCCATAAGCCCCGGGAATTTTAAATTGAAAATTGGTCTCACTTTTTGGACAGAGTAGTAGTTATGTTCAAAATAATACATCCAGGGACCATGTCTTAGATATTATCTTAGAATATTTGGGCTTTTCTGTAGTATGGATCGATAGAAATGGCAACGAGACAAAAGTCAATATTGCCTGAAGATCATTGAAGGTAAAGAAAAGGAGGCATGCTTTTACACATATCTGAAAGATAATTGCTAAGCAATGCAAGATTATCTCCCCCAGATTAGATTGCGATAGAGGATAATAGCAGAAATGATAAAACAGTTTAAGAGAAATTTGTTGCATATTGCATTAGCAAGTAAAATAGGCAATCTTCTCTTCTACTTATTTTTTTCCATTAGGCAACTGGAGTTTATTCGGTCTTATTCATAAAAAAATTTTATACAACCGAAATAGATCGTAGATAACAGATCTGAAGATGAAATAAAATTCTAACTTATAACTCCTATTTTTTTTTTTTTTTTTTT
>BPLQ01010046.1:25987-63076 GCA_021605075.1 Caerostris darwini
TTTTTTTCTGTAATTTTCTCAGTTTTCTCTGTAAATTTATTATCTATATAGAGGGTGATTATAATTAAAGTTCCACATTCAAAATGCTGTAAAAAAAGAACAAAAGTCAAATTTTAACTGAAGATACTTGCAGAAGTGGAAAACAGTATGCCTCAAAAAAAAAAAAATCGAAAGCGCATCAATAGATAGCGTTGTATGCGGCATAAAGAAAGTGAATTTGGTTGCCAGCGGTATTTTGAATCGAAATTACAACGTATTTGCATGAGTTTCACATTAAACTAATTGTAGTGTCCAATATGCTTGATTGCTGCGGTTTTTTGAAGGAAAATATTATTTCCAAGTCATTCAACTGTTGTCATACTGTTAGTGGAACGTCCATCCACAAAGACGAAGTCATAACAAGCAGGATGGGAAAAATAGGTGGAACTGTTTTTGCTGGCACACTGTTTCCCCCTTCTTCAATGTAAACTGAAGATATTCAGTTAAAATTAGAACTCATTGTGGCGAGTAGTTCTATTTTTATAGCATTTTGAAAGTGAGACTTATAATCACTTAATATTAATATTAATTCATATTTTATTAATATAATAACCACGCTTCGTATATATATATAATATTATTATGTATATATATTTGTAAGAGTAATACTGTTTTCAAAATGTCAGTTTGCAATGCAATAGATATGAAATTACGAATATAATATTAAAAAAGCTTATTAAAAATAGCAGCTGGTGTTTTTAATCTATTTTAATTTTTAAAAATCAGTTTTTTATTGTTATATTGATTATATTAAGCAAAAAATTGACTCTTCAAGCACCTGTATTAAAAGATAAATAAAAACTATTTTTAGGATAAAAAAATTGAATCATAAATAATAAAACCTCTTAATAAGGTTTATGTAAATTTGTAAGTTATTTATAAATAATTTGCTAGCACATGGTTATTTTGCATTTTAAAACTAATGAAGTTTCAAATTTGAAATTAAATTAAATCTAAATTAAAGGTTTTAAATTGTGTGATGTATTTTTAATTGAACAATTGTGAAATATATTATTCAATCATATTTTTTACGAAAATGCCATTTTTAAATTTGATTTAATTCAATTTATGTTTAAGCAGTTTAATGAATTGTTTCCAAATGAATTTTCTGAAAGAAATGAGGATTATATTTGCCATTTTTAATTTCTATCTGAGAGTACAAAATGTATATGATTATTTAAAAAGAAACTCATAGAATATTATATCGAAAGATCTTATTGCATGATTTATTTATTTAATTTATGTAAAAAATGATGCAATCAAATCTATAAACCAGTGGAATATAAACTGTTAATTTCAATGGGAATATAATTGCATCAAAAAATCACGACAAACCATCATTTTTATTATTAGTTTTTATATTTAAATATCTTCAAAGAGTTGATTTGTATACTAAAAGTTTATTTTGTTTCAAGAGTTAATTAAAAGTGCCACACAGATTCTATAGTTTCTCATTAGGTTTCATTATATAGTTTTAAAGCAAATAATTTTAATATAATTTACCACATAGAAAATTTCCTGAATTGAATATAATACGATTTATTCTATCAGTCTGTCATATTTACAGAGTTAGGTATTTCACAAAAATAACCCTGTACATGAATGTTTTTTAGTAATTACAAATAAGAATTGATATAATATTTTTTAGACAGGAGAACTTCGTTCAGCGGCAAATACCTACAATGTAGAACAAGAAAACTTATTTGTGAAACCACTAATGGATCATTTATTTTAAATTTTGTGCTATTTATGATAGTTGCCAAATAAATTTTAATTTTCTTGATAATTTATTAATTAAATGATTCTTGATACAATTTACTTTAATGTTAATTTCAAAAAAATGTGTCATTTCTTACTTTTAAAAATATAAAGTTTGAGGCAAAATTACAAGAAGTGCAGTTAATTTTCTTTAGTGATAATCTGATCAAAAAATAAATAAAAGCCTTCAAGCTTTATAAATAAAAAAAAATTATAGCTAAAATCATTAAATATCACTTGACTGATTCCAATTATTTTAAATAAGAAATCTGTATTTCAAAGCAAGGAATTTACAAAAAAGCTAATTAAAATATTATATTTAATTATTTACATGAATTAAAGCAAAAATCCAAATGTCTATTCATTTGCTAAATGGCATTCATAATTTTTTTTTCATCGAACGTTTTTTGTTAGAAATACTTCACTAAAACTTTTCAAAAGTTCATTTGGAAAGCACAAAAACTTGAATAGAAAAACTATTTCTGCAAAATTAAAGAAAGAATCAAAAGCAAATTTCAATTTTTTTTCCCCTTCGAAGAGAACATTTTTTTTACCTCTTATTTTAAACTCCAAATTCATGAAACGCGAGAAGGATAAAATATATATTTTTTTCACTTACAATTTTTATTGTAAACCCAACGAAGGCTTCTGATGGAAACATACAAACTTTTCTTTTTCTTTCTTTAAATTTCTACATCTCTTGCTTCTTGTTCAATTGGAATTGAATGATTTCCTCTCCGACCAGTTTTTTTTTCTGTTCTTTCTTTTTCAGAAAGGAAGGTGGTGAAGTGTGGCAGCTCAAAATTGTTCAGACAGTTCAGGAGCAGGATGTCAAGTTTTGCCTTTAAAGGCCGGAGAAGATCAGAATGGCAAAAAACAGTTGAGCCATGTCTAAATTTCAACTTATATTAGATGCCATTTCAATGCATTCTGTATTCAGACCTGTTCGGGCTGACAGAATATTTTTATGTAAAGATGAAATCATCTGAAGAATCATCATCAAGCCATATCAGTGCACAAATGGTTTAAGTCTTTTTTCACACTGAGTTAAAATATCTGATTTTTAAATTTATTTATTAAATTGATGCAGAAAATTGTATTTCACATTTAGATAATACTTCGTATCTAATTTAATTTGTAACAAATTATAATAAGATTCTAATTTAATAAATTCTTATTATTTAGTTAATTAATAAAGTAGTTGTCCTCAAACTGGGGTTATTGGTCTAGTAGAATAAATATTTTCCACTTTTATATGAATTTCTTTAATAAGCGATTCCCTATTAAATAATGGAAGTTATAATTTCTTAATTAAATTATGTTGGCTACAATTTACTTTAATATTATTGTCTGAAAATGTGTCATTTCATATTTATGAAAATATAAAGATTGAAACAAAATTAATCTGTTCAAATTATAGAATACAAAAATTAAGAAATAATCAAAGTAATTTTTTTTATATCTAATCAAATTAATGAAAATATCCACAACATAATTTAGTTATTCATAGTTAATCATAGTTATTAAACTATATTCCAGTTTCAAAATTACAATAAGTGCATTTAATATTATTTAGTGAAAATCTGATGAAAAAAAATAAATTAAAGCTTTTAAGCTTTATAAATAATGCTTTTTTTATAGCTAAAATCATTAAATATCACTTTATTATTTCCAATTAATTTAAATAAGAAACCTGCTTTAAAAAAAAAAAGGAATTTATAAAAAAAAGCTCATTAAAATATTACATTTAATTATTTACACCGATTAAAGCAAAAAAAACCAAATATTCATTCATTTGCTAAATGCCCTTAAGAATATTTTTCTTTTAACGTTTTCTGTATGAAGAACTTCACAAAAACTCTTAAAAGTTCATTTCGAATGCACAAAAACTTTAACAGAAAATCTATTTCTCCAAAATCACAGAAAGAATGAAAACAAATTTCAAATTTTTTTTCCTTCTTCGAAGCGAGTTTATTTTACCTTTTTTTTTTTTTTTTATACTCTCAAATTCATGAATCACGAGAAGGATAAAATATATTTCTTTTTTTCACTTACAATTCTTATTTTTAACCCAACGAAGGATTCTGATGGAAACATACATCCATTTTATTTTTCTTTCTTTAAATTTCTTCATCTCATTCTTCTTGTTCAATTGAAATTGAATGATTCCTCTCCTACCAGATTTTTTTCTTTTTCTTTTTTTAAAAAGGAAGGTGGTGAAGTGTGGCAGCTCAAAATCGTTCAGACAGTTCAGGAGCAGGATGTCAAGTTTTTCCTTTAAAGGCCGGGGAATAGTAGAATTGCAGAAAACAGCTGAGCCATGTCTAAATTTCAACATATATTAGACGCCATTTCAATGCATTCTGCTTTCAGACCTGTTCGCACTGACAGAATATTTTTATGTAAAGATGAAATCATCTGAAGAATCATCATAGATCCACCTCAGTGCAAAACTGGATTCAAGTCTTTTTTCACACTGAGTTAAAGTATCTTATTTTTAAATTTATTTATTAAATTGATGTAGAAAATTGCATTTCATATTTTAGATAATACGTTGTATTTAAATTACTTTGTAACAAATTAGAGTAAGGTTCTAATTTATTAAATTCTTATTCTTACATGGTTAATTAATAAACTAGTGGTCCTCAAACTTGGGTTAATGGTCTAATGGAATAAACATTTTCCACTTTTATATGAATTTACTTAATAAGAGATTCTGAATTAAATAATGCAAGTTATAATTTCTAAATTACATTATGCTGGTTATAATTTGTCTGAAAATGTGTAATTTCCTATTTATGAAAATATAAAGTTTGAGATAAAATTATTCTGTTCAAATTAAGGAATACAAAAATTAAGAAATAATCAAAATAAAATTTTCTTTATATCTAATCTAGAAATGAAAACATGGACATTATAATTTATTTATTGAAAGTTAATCATAGTTATTAAACTATATTACAGTTTTAAAATTACAATACGTGCAATTAATTTTCTTTACTGAAAAAAAATAAATTAAAGTTTTAAGGTTTATAAATAAAAGCTTTTTTTATAGCTAAAATCATTAAATATCACTTGATTTCTTCCAATTATTTTAAATAAGAAATCTGCGTTTCAAAAAAAAGGAATTTACAAAAAAGCTAATTAAAATACTACATTTATATATTTACATCAATTAAATCAAAAAAAAATATTCATTTGCTAAATGGAGTTCAGAATATTTTCCATCGACCATTTTCTGTAAGAAATACTTCCCAAAAACTTTTTAAAAGTTCATTTCGAATGCACAAAAACTCTTACAGAAAGACTATTTCTTCGAAATTACAGAAAGAATCAAAAGCAAATTTCAATTTTGTTTCCCTTTCGAAGTGAATTTATTTTAACTTTTTTTTTTTTTCCCCAAATTCATGAAACGCGAGAAGGATAAAATATTTTTTTTTACTTACAATTTTTATTTTAAACCCAACGAAGGTTTCTGATGGAAACATACATCCTTTTTATTTTTCTTTCTTTAAATTTATTCATCCCATGCTTCTTGTTCAATTGAAATTGAATGATTTCCTCTCCGATTTTTTTTCTTTCTGTTCTTTTTTTGGAATGGAAGGTGGTGAAGTGTGGCAGCTCAAAATCGTTCAGAGCAGTTCAGGAGCAGGATGTCAAGTTTTTCATCTAAAGGCCGGGGAAGAGTAGAATGTCGAAAAACAGTTGAGCCATGTCTAACTTTCAACATATATTAGACACCATTTCGATGCATTTTGCTTTCTGACCTGAACAGAACAGGTCTGACTGACAGATTATTTTTATGTAACGATGAAATCATCTGAAGAATCATCATCGAGCCATCTCCATGCACAGACGATTTAAGTCTTTTTTCACACTGAGTTAAAATATCTTATTTTTAAATTTATTTATTAAATTGATTTAGAAAATTGTCTTTCGTATTTTAGAAAGTACTTTGTAACTAAATTATTTATAGCAAATTACAGTTACATACAATTTATTACATACAATTTATTAAATTCTTATTCTTAAATAGATAATTAAGTAGGTCCTGATGACAGAGTGGCTAGCTCTCTGGCACTCAGTTCCGGAGGTTTCATGTTTGAATCCCCGCGGTGCCATGGATGTCTGAAGTGGTTCGGAATCAGCTTTAAATCCTAGGTCATTGCCGTAGAGCGTTGGGGAGGTTTGTATCATGCGCGTCCGTAGCCTATCTTCAAGGAACACGTGACCTCTGGGTAGTGCTAAATGAATAACAGCGGTGCAGCCATTGCTTATGGTATAGGATTAACTGTCTTTGTATTGCCAGCTGCATTAGAAGAAGACAGATAATTATTAAACTAGTTATCCTCAAACTGGGGTCATTGGTGCAGTAGAGCAGTGGTTCTCAAACCTTCTTGGTTCGGGGCGCTCCTCCCAATACAGAAATTTTCAACCACATACACAATGAATAATACATCCTTTTCTTTTTCGATGTACAAACAAAAAATTGATAAATAAATTAAAAACATATGAAAACAAGATGACACGAAGTCTGTAATTTATTATCTAAATATAAACCATTTTTTAAAATATTTGCAAATAATGATGAGTAAAAAAAAAAAAAAAAATTGTTAAATTTGTAGATAATCATGAGAAACAAAAATGTATAAAAGTAACTATAAAGCTTACAACACTGTATAATTTTTTTTCTCTTACAAATATTGGTAACAAAAATTTTTAAAAGTTATCTTCTAATCTAAAATGTAATAAAAATTTAAAATGATCAAAAATAGCAATGATCAACATAAATCAGTAAATTAATTTTTCCGATAGTGAATTCGACTTAATATCCAGAACTGTATCAGGTCTGTTGTGGTATTATGTCGGAGAGATTCTAATTTATTAACAGCTAATGCAACAATAAATTACATGTTGCAGTCACTGAAAGAACAGCAAATGTCACTATCTGAAGAATTATAATTACATTGAAAAATCGCACAGAAGAAAAGCATACCGAAACAGAAAATATCTTACGGTATTTACATAATTATAACGATTTTAAAAATGAGAATGAAAAAGAAGAAAATAGACTAACCAAGTCAAATTTGATCAAGTTTATAGTAAAATTTCTTAAAATTTTTTACCCACAAAACTATCCACTTTCAGAAGAATTCGGTACAGTTATCGAAGATTATGATAACATTATTCTCTATAGTGAAAAAGAATTGTCGCTTGAACAAAAAATAGAATTGGCGATTACTAAAAATATTTCAATAAACCAAAATACAATACAGAAATCAGCTATATCCAAAACAATCCAACGAGAAATAGATTTATTTAAAGATGAGGGACTTAGAGGTAAATACTTGGAAAAAGTATATCGCGCATTGCTAAAAGTACCAACAACTAGCGTAGATGATAAAAGAGCGTTTTCGACAACTGATAATTGTTGCGCAAAATTACGTTCCAGGCTTAATGATAGTAAAATTGATGCATTATGTTTTTTAAGATCACATTTCAAAAATTTGTAATAGTACCACACCTGTGTTTTCTTTCTTTTTCTAAAATTTCTACCGGTATTAGATCCAATTTAAGAACCGCGGCATTAGAGGACTAAAAATTGGCCACTTTGTTTGGATTATTTATGATAATTGTAAGGTAGATTTTTATTTTCTTTGTAAGAATTTCTTAATTAAATGACACTAGTATTAATTTAAATGTTCTTTTACATAAATTACTAGTCATATTTAAACTAGGTTTTAAATTATTAGTTAATTTAGTTTCTGTGGTGTTGTCAGTTTAATAGTTATACTCACAATAACATGGCAATTTACAATTTTAAAATAAGTTATTTATGATAAGTTTTGTTTATGTTTTTTATACATAAAATCAACTAATTTATATTATTTTCACTCTAAATATTTTTAATCATTTTGTAACATAATGGATTGAAGAGAATTATTAAAAATTTTATTTTGTTCAAAATATTAATAAAGTATTTTTAAATAAAGTAATAAAATTTTTTTTCTAGTTTAGATCTCTAATTTTAGAGATCCACAGAATTGTGAATTTCGAAGGCAACATATATCGAGATAAAAATATTTGACAATTATTTTTTAAACTGCAATGCTTATTTATATTTTCCAAAAAAATAACGTTTACAAACAATACATTCATTCTGTCAAAACACTTCAAACAATATTTACAAAAGAAGTTGCATACTTCTATATTTACTTTCCCTGCATATTTCTTATTGTTTTAATATTAAATTTGAAAAATACGTTAATGAATAGTAAATACTTGTAGGCTTACATTACACTGAAGTGACAAAAGTCATGGGATACCACTTAATATCGTGTCGGCCCTCCTTTCGCCCGGCGAAGTGCAGCAACTCGGCGTGGCATGGACTCAACAAGTCGTTGGAAGTCTTCTGCAGGAATATTGAGCCATGCTGTCTCGATAGACGTCAATAATTGTGAAAGCGTTGATGGTGCAGGATTTTGTGCACGAACAGACCTCTTGATGATGTCCCATAAAGGCTCGATGGGATTCATGTCGGGCGATCTAGGTGGCCAGATCATTCGTTGGAATTGTCCAGAATGGTCTTCAAACCAATCGCGAACTGTTGTGGTCCGGTGACATGGCGCATTGTCATCCATAAAAATCCCATCGTTGTTTGGGTACATGAAGTCCATGAATGGCTGCAAGTGATCTCCAAGTAGCTGAACATAAGCATTTCCAGTCAATGTTCGGTCCAGTTGCACCAGAGGACCAAGTCCATGCCATGAAAAAACAGCCCACACCATTACGGAGCCACCACCAGCTTGAACAGTGCCTTGCTGAGAGTTTGGGTCCATGGCTTCGTGGGGTCTGCGCCACACTCGAACCCTACCATCAGCTCTTACCAATTGAAATCGGGACTCATCGGACCAGGCCACGGTTTTTCAATCATCTAGGGAACAACCGATATGCTCACGTGCCCACGAGAGTCGCTGCAAGCGATGTCGTTCTGTCAGTAAAGGCACTCGAGTCGGTCTTCTGCTGGAATAGCCCAAGAAAGCCAAATTGCTCCGCACAGTTCTAACAGACAAGTCCCTTGTACGTCCCACATTGATTTCTGCAGTTATTTGACGCAGTGTTGCTTGTCTGTTAGACTTTACGACTCTTTGCAGACGTCGCCGGTCTCGGTCGTTAAGTGCAGGCGGTCGACCACTGCGCTGTCCATGGTGGGATGTTATGCCTGAAATTTCATACTCTCGGCACACTCTTGACACAGTGGATCTGGGACTGTTGAATTCGCTAACGATTTCCGAAATGGCATGACCCATGCGTCTAGCTCCAATTAACATTCCACGTTCAAAGTCTGTTAATTCCCGTCGTGCGGTCATCATCACGTCAAAACCTCTTCACATGAATAACTTGAATAGAAATGAAAGCTCTGCGAAAGCACTGCGCATTTATACCTGTTCTTACGCGATGCTACTGCCATCTGAAAATTTGCATATTGCTATCCCATGACTTTTGTCACTTCAGTGTATATACACTTAAATATATGCTTTGTTTCTATCTGAATTTTGATAAGCGTAAAAACATAGTTTTATTGTTATACAAAATAGTATATGTGCATCATCATAACATATATTTGAAGAAAATATTTTGATTGTTTAGAAACATTATTTATACTACTTTCTTGAAAAATACAAACTATGACATTTATTGAAAATATAAGTTCTTACCCCATGAAAAGTAATGAGCATCATAAATATCTCAGAAATAAAATAATTATTTTCGAATGTGAACTGTAATTTCATTTTATATTTAACCTTTTATAGAATTTTTTATACATTTCTTTTCTTTATTTTCTTTCAAATACATGCATAAGATATTTTAAATATTATATGCCCAAATATTTCTATGAAAGAATTTGTACACTAGTTTAGAATATTTTTCAATTAAGAGTGTTATTTTTGGTCATGTTATTTTTAAAGTAAATTTTATAAGCGAGAACTATTTATACTTGACTACAAGTTCACATATATAATTTCGTATATATACACTCATGTCCATAAATTAAGGATAATTCAGAATCACACAGAAATTGAACTCTGAAATAAAAATATCACCTGTAGAATTATCACACACATCTAGAAGAAGAATATGCAAATTACAGGAAACCCCCAGATGGCGCGGATAGTACGTCAAAATGACGAGATACCCGTTACCACCAAGAGAACACCATTGAACGACACCGTTACGGTGGTACAAGATGCCTCGTTTGGGGAGGAATTATTCTTGGTTCCAGAACTGACCTGCATGTTCAGAGTGTAACGATGACAGTCCGCATCTATCGGGATGCGATTCTGGAACAACATGTACGTTTGTTTCGGGGCGCCATGGGTGCTGAATTTCTGTTTATGGATGACAACGCCCGTCCTCACCGTGCAAACATTGTAGACGAATGCCTTCAATTGGCGGATATCACCCGTATGGATTGGCCAGCATACTCACCGGACTTGAATCCAATAGAGCATGTGTGGGATATGCTTGGCCGACGAATTGCTGCCCGTCAACCGCCTCCCACCTGTCAACCGGAACTTTGGAGGGCATTGCTTGATGAGTAGTGTAATATTCCCCAAGATCAGATTGATAATTTGATACCCAGCATGCCTAGGCGTTGTAAGGTCTGTATTGCATCGTCCGGGAGACATACTCCATATTAACCATTATACTAACCATGCTATACTGTTTTTTGTAAATAGGTTATTTTTTGAAATTCGCTCCAGGGAGTAAAAATCGCAATTTTTATTAATTATGTCAAACATATAGCATCGTTTTTGCTCTTTACCTTTTGGTTAATAAATAGACTTTACAAATAAGTCAAATTTGTTTTGCTTCTGTCTCTTTCTTTGCCTGAACTTCATTATCTTTAATTTATAGACATGAGTGTAGTATATATATATATAGTATATAGTATATATATATATATATATATATACTGTCCTTATTCGGCTATTTTTGTTGACTTACAGTGTGGAATTCTATTTTCATCGACGCAACTTTTAGTAGGGTCATGGACCTCTTATCCGGACAGCATCATGTTCACATAATTAAAAAACTCACGACATAAAGACCACATGCGTGGACGTCTATTTTTGATTTTCCTTGGCTACAATAAATAGTGATCTTCTGCGTTGATCGTAACCCTTGGACTACTTGTGGCAGGTCTTCGGACAATAGTTTGATTGGTTAGGAAACGTTTTCATAACCTTAAAATTGCGGAATGATGAACGCCGAAAAAATAACAACCGTGATTGATGATTCTGTTTCAATACTTTTTACAGCGTTTAGTCAGAGTCATTCGTCTTCAGGAAGTGATAGAAATACGTCTGTCTCGAAAACAAAAAAATGTGAAAGTTCTAAACACTTTTTATTGTCACTTTCACGAAAATCCTGCAACTCTTCAAATGTTATATAACGTCATCATTCTTATACAACGTCCTTTTTTTGCATTTTGCTCTACACAAAACCGTGATTGTCTATTACAAAACATACTTGCATTCTTCCACGTAACTCCACAGGGAAATGCAACATCTCCAATTCAGATTCTCATTCGGAAATTAACATTTTCTTCTGCCTGCTCAACTTTTCACGGTGTATATATATGGGAAACAATATGTATATTGGTAGATGGATAGATTTGCAAAATTTCTGGCTTTTATTTAGTTGTCTGAATGGGATGCGTTTCAGGATTGCATTGCAATTGCTTTGTTGGCTTTGTAATAAAATTTGTGTGCAGCCAATACCAGTATAGCTTTTCTCGTGTAAAACAGTCGAATTCACTTTTTGTCAGTTCTCCTTTCGTCTTTGTGTTGATATGTTATGTTCTTTATATGTATGATGTAGTTATTTTGTCAATTGTTAGTACTGTAACCACACTTAACTTTTGTAAATAATTTTTCATTGCTTTTTGAAATAATTCTTTAATTTTGTTGAAGTGTTCAATTGTATCTTGTATATATTTCAAATATTTCAGTAGTTGTTTTTTATACTCATGTGTTATATACTTTAAATATATATACTCGCGTGTGTGTGCATATGTAATTTCCTTTAAAACTCCATGGAATTGATAATTTCGCTTGCGTTTTTTTTTTATTTATGTAAGGTCCTTTTCTTCCTGTTTTTTTTTTTAACAGGGAAAAATCCCCAAAGAGTATTTAGTATCTAATGAAGGACTTCATTTGTTGTAACGGTTTCAAATTTTCTTATCACATTATAAGGAAACATACCACAGTTCATTTACTGACAGCCTAATTATTTCACTAAGACATCCTCGCTTTTCAAGGTGTATTATCAATGGACACCTCTATTATGAATCAAACCATCGTTTGTTTCACACATTTTTTTTTTATTTATTTACTGTTACTGTAGTACAGGTGGTAATTTTTTATTCTGTGATAGATTTCAAATTTAATTTATCATTTGGATTTTAAAAACGTATGAATTTCTATGTATAAATAATAATAAAACTATTTTAGTATCTTGCATTATTTCATCTCTTAATATATACTGCACAATTATAACTATTGTCTTATTTTTGTAGATTTAATAATTAAAAATTAATTGCTTTTTATTCGAATTAATAATTAAAATGTATTGCTCCTATAATTAAAAAAATAACTGAAGGACAATTCATAAACTCTTTCATGATTCGAATTGAAATACCTAATTTCAATTTATTACTTCTTTAATAAGAATTACCAGCAAAATGCGTAACATCGTTGTTGGAATATAGTCTCTAAGATTATGTTAGACCGGTACGTACGGTTCAAAATGGATTTCAAAACACTATAAAAACCTATGGCACCACCAGGACTCGAACCCGAACCCGAAAACTCTGGTACCGAGCGCCAGGGCGCTAGCCACTCGACTATCGGGCCCTAGTGCTGCTGTGGTACAACTTGTAATTTGTTATTTTGTGATATATTTCAAATTTGGATTTTAAAAACTTATGAATTTCTATGTATAAATCGCAATAAAACTATTTTAGTATGTTGCACCATTTTCATCTGTCAATGTGCATAATTATAAATATGCTATTTTTCTTGGCGAATTAATAATTAAAATTTATCGCTCCAATATTTAAAACATAGCACGAGGATATTTGATAAGCTCTTTCATGATTCGAATTGAGATACTGAATTTCAAATGATTACTTCTTTAATAGCATTGCCAGCAAAATGCGTAACATCGTTGTTGGAATATAGCCATTGCCTTTTATCCTAACTCGGTTAAAGCTGGCACGTTCTCTGAGGAAGTGTCCGTAAACCATATTTCGGGGATGGCGCGCCTAGAGGAAACACTGCATCCACAATAACGTCGGACAATTATGCAAATTCCAGGGTGGCCACCCCCTCAGGAGGGACTCAGAAATGAAGAAGAAAGTAGACTTCGGCAAGCTATGAAGCTAAAACAGTCTTAATGGTGTTATGACTGGTATTCGGGATTTCCAAATGCCTGGATGGTTTCTGACGCTCGTTCGAGAACGAGGTGCGATCAATTATTCATTACCTATTAAAGGAACACGACTTCAATACTGCATTCCAGGCGAGCATTTTCAAGCTTATATGAGGCGGAAAATACATTAAAATGATTTTGCACATTGGTACTGAGCATGGTTTGCTACCAAGGAAATGCGTTCTCGTTTTTATCATAATTGGATTTCTGGTACGTAAGGACATAAAACCATTAGATAAATATTTTTGTGCACTTTTATGCATCATGAACGCATAACTCAATCATTCAATCTAATGGGGCAAACTTGTAAAAATATTTAAGTATTAAGGTGCCAAATCTTTTAAAGTAACAATTAGTATAAATTGTGAAGGGTAAAAGTTTTCAATTTGAGTAGTAATAGAAAGTAAAATGAAAACAAAATTTTATCTTTATGCCAGAAATGATTAATTTAATTTTTCGAATGTGTGTATTAAACATTACTCTAGTGCAGGTTGTAATTTGTTATTCTGTGATATATTTCAAATTTAATATATCATTTGGATTTTAAAAACGTATGGATTTCTATGTATAAATCATAATAAAACCATTTTAATATCTTACACTATTTCATTTCTTAACATATACACTATAATTATAAATATTCTCTTATTTTTTATCGATTTAATAATCAAAAGATAATTGATTTTAAGACGAATTAATAACTAAAATTTTTTGCTTCAATAATTAAAAAAAGAACTCGATGACAATCGCTAAGCTCTTTCATGATTCGAATTGAAATACTAAATTCCACAAGATTACTTCTTTAATAGCATAACCAGCAAAATGCGTAACATCGTTGTTGGAATATAGCCATTGCCTTTTATCCTAACTCGGTTAAAGCTGGCACGTTCTCTGAGGAGGTATCCTTAAACCATATTTCGGGGATGGCGTAACTAGAGGAAACACTGCATCCCCATTAACGTCAGACGATTATGCAAATTCCAGGGTGGCCATTTCCTCAGGAGGGACTCAGAAATGGAGTAGAAAGTACACTTCGGCAAGCGATGAAGCTAAAACAGTCTTAATGATATTATGACTGGTATTCGGGATTTCTAAATGCCTGGAAGGTTTCTGACGCTCGTTCGAGAACGAGGTGCGATCAATTATTCATTACCTATTAAAGGTACACGACTTCAATATTACATTCCAGGCGAGCATTTTCCAGCTTATATGAAGCGGAAAATATTTAAAATGATTTTGCACGTTGGCACTTAGCATGGTTTTGCTACTCAAGGAAATGCTTTCTCGTTTTTATCATAATTGGATTTCTGGTACGTAAGGACATAAAACCATTAGATAAATATTTTTGTGCACTTTTATGCATCATGAACGCATAACTCAATCATTCAATCTAATGGGGCAAACTTGTAAAAATATTTAAGTATTAAGGTGCCAAATCTTTTAAAGTAACAATTAGTATAAATTGTGAAGGGTAAAAGTTTTCAATTTGAGTAGTAATAGAAAGTAAAATGAAAACAAAATTTTATCTTTAGGCCAGAAATGATTAATTTAATTTTTCGAATGTGTGTATTAAACATTACTCTAGTGCAGGTTGTAATTTGTTATTCTGTGATATATTTCAAATTTAATATATCATTTGGATTTTAAAAACGTATGGATTTCTATGTATAAATCATAATAAAACCATTTTAATATCTTACACTATTTCATTTCTTAACATATACACTATAATTATAAATATTCTCTTATTTTTTATCGATTTAATAATCAAAAGATAATTGATTTTAAGACGAATTAATAACTAAAATTTTTTGCTTCAATAATTAAAAAAAGAACTCGATGACAATCGCTAAGCTCTTTCATGATTCGAATTGAAATACTAAATTCCACAAGATTACTTCTTTAATAGCATAACCAGCAAAATGCGTAACATCGTTGTTGGAATATAGCCATTGCCTTTTATCCTAACTCGGTTAAAGCTGGCACGTTCTCTGAGGAGGTATCCTTAAACCATATTTCGGGGATGGCGTAACTAGAGGAAACACTGCATCCCCATTAACGTCAGACGATTATGCAAATTCCAGGGTGGCCATTTCCTCAGGAGGGACTCAGAAATGGAGTAGAAAGTACACTTCGGCAAGCGATGAAGCTAAAACAGTCTTAATGATATTATGACTGGTATTCGGGATTTCTAAATGCCTGGAAGGTTTCTGACGCTCGTTCGAGAACGAGGTGCGATCAATTATTCATTACCTATTAAAGGTACACGACTTCAATATTACATTCCAGGCGAGCATTTTCCAGCTTATATGAAGCGGAAAATATTTAAAATGATTTTGCACGTTGGCACTTAGCATGGTTTTGCTACTCAAGGAAATGCTTTCTCGTTTTTATCATAATTTGATTTCTGGTCATAAAACGGGCTGGGTAAGTATTTTTGTGCACTCTTTTGTATCAGAAATGCATAAATTAATCGTTCAATCTAATGGGGCAAACTTGTAGAGATGTTTAAGTAATAAGATGTCAAATCTTTTAAAGTAACAATTAGTACAAATTGTTAGGGGGAAAAAGTTTTCAATTTGAGTAATAATGGAATGTAACATGTTTAGAGGATTATTTGATAATTTTTTTCAGAGTTTAAATGGAAAAGATTTAATCTTTATGTCAGAATTTTTTTTTAAATGTGTGTATTAAACATTAAAATTAATAAGCGGGACTAAAGATATATTCCTAAATCGAAATGAAAATTAATTGTAAAACATTTTTTTTTTTTTTTTAAATAATATTTTTTTATAATTATAAAAACTATCGAATATTAAATTGCTTGAAATCACGTTGGTAATTGCTCTTTCGTTTGCTATAAAACTATAAATACCGATCTACCTCCAAGATGTACAGGCTCATGAAGATTGTGGGCACACTGTAACTTGATCGTAGATTACACACACAAAACAATTTATTATAAAAAGGAGTAAATCAAATATGATATCACATTGCTTCAATAAGTGATTTAGCAATTGGTTCGAATGTAGAGTAACGGACGGTCAAAATGGATTATTCAAGTAATTTTTAATTATTCTTTTTTTTTTTTTTTAATTTTGACAGCAAAGATGTGTGCATGTTGATCCAAAATGGCTTCCTTTTTTTTATTTATCTTTCGACAAAGGCAGTTATTTTGTTAAAAGAAACATTGCATTTGAGCTGAGTTTTTTTAATTCTACAAAATAAAGAATAAATTCTTGAAACAAGCTGTGGCACATTATACAATTAGGTTCAGACATAATTAAATAAAACCAAAACAAATGATGCAGATATTAAACCTGCATCCATGCAAGTGCGCTATTAACTTATTAATTCAAAGGATTATATCTTATTCATAGTAAATTAGAAAACACTGACTAAAATATTCTTCTAATATTTAACCATTTCATTTCTTTTTAAACAAGAAATGTATAAATGATTTTTTTTTTCGGTCTTTTACCAATTTCTGAAAGTTTTCTTAAAAATTGCATATGTTCTGTTTACATATGTTTCTGATATGTCCTGAGTAAAATTGATTTACGATAAGGCCACATGGTGGTAAAAGAAAGACGTAAAGAAGACTGTAAACAAAATACGTCTGACACGAAGAAATCAGTTTCTTTAAAGATTGCCCCAGCTGCATAATTTCGTTGAAAAGCAAGTTCTTGTTTAAAGTCATCCTCACACGAAATCCAAATTAATTAGTTGGAATAGTGGAAGTTCCAAAATTCATACTTATTTTATAATATTAATAGGTATACTACTCTGATTGATAACGGCCACTACATATAGAAAACTCATACACAGAATATAATATCTTAAATATAAATAAGCAATTCACCAACAAATGACTCTGCCATAGTATCATGAAGAATAAATATTTATTTTGATTACAGTTCTGATTCCCTTTGTTTTTAAAGATGTGGCATGATTTTGAAAAAAAGATTGTTAGAAAAATACTAATGTGTGGCATAAATTTTTGATTTCATAGTTATTTAATAATTGGAAAACTAATTATTTTTAAATAGTTTATATGTTTATATTTGTTTATTTTTAAATATATGTATATTATGTTCTGGACTCGGCACAAAAATCAATAATTTCAATCTGTAATTCATCTTAGCAGACATATATTTCTCAAAAAAAGTAAAGTTGTCCTAATTGATACTCATACTCATGTTTTTGAAAATAGTTACCTTTTAGAAATGTATTAGATAATTTTGGATATGTTTTGGAACAGCAAATATATATTTTTTTAGGCGAAGCAGCAACCCGTGCTTTTAAAGGCATTTTTCTACTTTTCTTAAAGAACATATTATACATTTATGTATACATTTGTTCTTGAATTGAAATAAAATGCATTATATTTTAAAGTATTACAAAAAACGAATTGAATGTTGTTTTCCTACTAAAACTACTAATTTTTAATAAAGTACTAATAAACTACTAATTTTTAAATAGTTTATATATCTTATGTTTTGGACTCCACTCACAAATCAATAATTTCAAGTTGCAATTCCTATTTAGCAGACATATATTTCTCAAAAACCGAACGTTCTTCAAATTGACAATCATACTCATGCTTTTGAAAATAATTACCTTTTAGAAATGCATTAGTTAATTTTGGATATGTTTTGGAATAGCAAATATATTGTTTTAAGCGAAGCAGCAAACCTGTGCTTCTAAAGACATTTTTCTTCTTTTCTTAAAGTACCCATTATACAACTCTGCATATATATGTTCTTAAATTAAAATAAAATGCATTATATTTTAAATATTTCAGTAAAGGAATTTAATATTGTTTTCTTTCTTAAAAAAATTAATATTATAAAATTTTAAATGACCATTTATTTATGTAGATATTTTTTACTGATTTGTAGGATTGTAATAACTTGAATATTAATATTGTAAAGGATTATAATTAATATAAAAATTTTAAATCATATATAAGTTAGAGGCCATTTTAAATTTACTTTACACTATTCTCAAAAGTCTTGTTTACTTAAACATGAATAGTATACGACGTCGTAAGATAAGATCAGTTTCTGTTTGAATTTTTAACGGTGAGCCCTAAGGTTCACCTTTCTATTGCAAAATGGCTTGCACAAGAATTCTTTTTGTGATTCTGTCATGTTTATATATACCATGAATAACAGATGCCATAAAGTCTGAAAGTTTTATTCAATTGTACAAATAGAACTAAGGAAACGTTAACTCTAGATAGTAAATAAAGCATTTACTGTATTTTTTACAACTAATATCATCTCTCATTTATACAACAGATTAATATTTTTAAAGAATAAAAATTAAGCTTATTATCTCTATTGAAACATGAGTTTGCCTTTGGTTTCGCTGGAAAGTCGCTGTTAGTCTTTAGAGGGGAGTTATATTTTTTACACTGATATCACAGTTTCAAACTGTCAATTTTCAATGAAATAATATGCAATTGAGAATCATATGTGCTATTCTTTTAGGAAAATGATTAAATTGCTACTCTATCATCAATTCTAATCATCTAGCTTCCTACTACGACTTTTACACAATATAGTTTTATCTCAAATATGTCAACTTTGTCGTCATATTTCCTGTACAAGATTTCCCGTGTTAATTTTTATATCTATCTCTCCATCTATCTATCTATCTATTTATATATATATATATATATATGTATATATATACGAATTTTTTTATTACGTTTATGTTGTATGTATATTTCATTTTCCTTTTACACACTTCAATCATATATTAAACATGTCACGTGTGCAATAAAATTACAGTTTTGAATAAAAACTCAAATTATATCTTGTTTCAGAATGATTATAGAAAATATGTATGCTCCAAATCTCGTTCCAATAAATATTCCACACAATATGATACATCATTGATTTTTTGATACGAACAAATGACCACATATCATATTATTGCAAACTGAACAAACCAGAAGAAAGTTAATTTTTCTCAATACATTCAAATAATAAGACACATTTTTCTCCGCAATAGCGAAGTAGAAAAAGAGACAATAAATGAGAATATTAAAATTAATCCTACCACTTAAAACCGTTACTTTACTACTTTGCTTTATTTAAAATACTTTATCCATTTATGAAATTATAGTATGTTAATGTTAGTGAAATAATTTATTGAAATAACATTGCTATATTACACAAATGAATTATACAACAAGTATAAGAAATAATTTTCAAAGCGAGACCACGAGCACATTTCAAAATTGACCCGCAAATTGGTTCTTTTTATCTCCATGAGAGGAACCTATAAGACAAGAGAATTACAGATTGGAGTGGCAAAGATTCAAACAATGTGTACATGCCCCTTTTTCTTCTTTATTATAAAAGATGGGTAATTAATAATAGAGAGTAAATAATAGAGATTAATAATAGAGAGTTTTTTTTAATAATAGTTTGTTTTTTTATCGTCCGATATTTTTTTCTTCCTAGCGCGCATGCTCATAGGAATAGCTCAGTAGTGGTATTACACATAAGCATGCGCAGTAGATACAATGTTTCCCGTGATCATGCGCACTAGGAAAAAACATAACGGACGATAAAAAAACGTTATGCAAAAACTCTCTAATATCGGAACCAAGTTTGTAAATAATACCACTGAGGTTTGAAAGTCTTTATTAAATAAAATATATGATAAAAGCTAAATTCCCTCATATGATTTATATGTAATCAGATGGATATTTTTAAAAAATAATCCAAAGATTTTAATTTGTACTGAATTACTGTGATTCCAGTATTGTTACTAATTATCTAACATAAATTTATTTAAGTTATTTTTGAAAGATGATATTAACTATTGAATATACGTTGCATTGCTATCAACAGCATTTGCTTTAGATAGACTATTCGCTTTCACATTACCATAATAACCTGTATCTGCTCCATTCACAGCTATTTTATGTAGTCATTGTTTAAGATGACTTATCTGTCTATTAAAAGAGATTTTAAGGATTAAGGGATGCATATAAATTTTAGTGGCTTTTAGCCCAAATCTCTCTGCTCCAGTACTGTATTTTGTTGTTATGAAAATTATAATGCTTTTCAATAACAAGAAATTAAGCTTGGAAGATGCAGTTGTTTTTATAAATATTTCCCCTTCATATTAAAGTCATATTTCAAGCACCAAAATTCGTAGTCGATGTTAATTTCATTTTTAGAACCATTTGTGAAAGCATTAAAATTGTAATTATATTTACAATTGGTATGAATGCATATTTTACAATTTATGCCAACATTTGCTGGATATATCTGAAAATATTTTGTTTTTCCTTGAAGTCCTATTTACTATAATTATTTTATAATAATCTGTTTTATATTCAAGATTCTTATTTGAAACTAATAACTCGACAAGTAACATGCAATTAAGCTTGTTGACAGTGCAAATCGTAACTTCCTTCGACATATTTCGATATTATTCTAATCAAGCCTCAAATGGGTCAGTTAGAAATTTTACAAACAAAACATATTTTACAATATATATTTTAAAAATTTAATTTATTAGTGATTCTGTAGCAAATTAAATAGCAAATTGCGTGTATATAATTAGCTCCCAACTCAATTAAGCACAATTATTTTCGTTCTGACAGTTTGAAAAAACTTAATTTTCTCCATGAGCAAAACCAATCTTGTATTCTTCTTAAAACAAGACATTTAAATTTATATTTTTAATTAGTTTGCAGAATATATTATTTAATTTCAAACCGTTTTGAAGATGTTTAACATTAACTATTTTGCTCAATTTTAGTTTATAAAATCATTAAATATTTCTTTTAATATTTTTTTTTTTCATTTACTTCACTGTTTAAACCAGTTATGTTTGTGTTTTCATGAAATATATTTAAAGCAAATAAAATATTTTGTTTCTCAAATGAAGATGTATAAAGAACCTTTTGTGATATATTTAGGTGCAATTTTTACAACTGATACTTTATCACATTCAGAAATTTTTTTTTTTAAAGAATGAATATTTGCCAAACGAAGTTTTGAAAAATCATTTGTATTGGGAAAATAAAGAGTTTAGTCTTATTTTTTTTGTTCCATCTAATTATTTATAATGGTTTTCACTAAGAACACAATATACACTTTTTAAAACCATTTGAATACACAAGCAAAAAACATTTGAATTCAATTTATAAACAAAAAGCATTTGAATTCAATTTATAAAAAGCATTTGAATACAATTTACAAGCAAAAAGTATTTGAATAAACTTTATTATTAAACAAATTATTTATTTATCTTCAGAAAATATTGATGCTGTAGGGATAGCTTCACAAAAAAATTATCAACCATACCAATAATCTAACCAGATTTATATGAAATAAAAGGATTTATAAAACTTTTATCAATTAAAATTAAAGAAAACAAAGGCAATATATTTTTTAATTGTTGTATACTTAGTTTTAACAAAGGCTCTTTTGATATGTAAGAAATGATAACTGAATATTTTATTTTGAACTGGGAGTTTTTAATAATATCCATTAATTTAGTTGATTCATAATCAACTGACTTAAATTCTCTTAATTCATATTGAAGTGGATGGATGTGATTTATTGAAATGTTCGATGGATGTGGATGTTTAGTGGTTGGAATTTACACCGTATGTCCCGGTCCTTAGAGCGTTGCGGGGGCATTGTTACCCCACGTCCGTGGCTTATCTTCAAATAAATGCCCCCTGGGGCAAAAGAAGAGACCAAAAGTGTTTGGCTAAGAAGAAAAAAAAATCGTAATAGCAAACACGGCTAATAAAAAACGGAAATTTTTTAATTTATTGTGTATTTTATTGCATTACTTATATTAGAGAGAAAAGGAGAAGCATTTATTTAAGATATTTATAAGTAGTGACAGCAAAGGTCGTAGAAAATTTGTAAAATTGTATAATCAATATCAACATAATCAAGAGCTTTTCATTAGGCAATATTATAATTAACCTTTTTAATTTCAAAATGGGTAAATTGATTTTTATAAAATGTATCATTTTCATCGCTAATTTGCATTTAAACTGAGGAACTTTCTACGATCATTCATTCTTTAATTCATTTTATTTTAAATAACATTGCTGATGGTCATTCAAAAAGCTTTTGATAAGAGCTATATATGTTGAAGAAGTTTGTGTACTGAAGGTATTTCATCTTATGCTCTTGTATGTAAAAATTAATTGTTTGTCAATTCTACTTACTTTCTTTCAGTAAATATTTTGATTCTTGGTTCGGTTCCCACCTATAATTATTTTTAGGTAAGTTGGGGCCTGAACCGAGGTCTAGCGCTCTTTAACACAGGTTTCGGGTTCGAGTCCCGGAGGTGCCATGGATGTTTAGTTATTCCCAGTCTCTTTAATTCCATCAGAACAGAAGCTGCATCCCTCTTCCATCACCAAGTAATACGACAACAACAACCTAATGGGTTTTTATTTGACGTATTCCATTTTAAAGCAATAGGAACAACTTCAGAAATTAATTGATTATCTTTGTAAAAGCTAGATATATCTCAATGAACACATGACACTGTGATCAAATTTATTTAATGGAAATCAAATATTCGATCACTCATTCTATTTCTTTTTAGTTATTAAAATTTTAAGATTTTTCACCGAAATGATTTTAAACCATATTCATTGGAAATATTGTTTGGAAACTCCATGCATAAGATGAATATGTTTTTTTTCAGGGAAGGAAGGTAAAGTAGTGAGCTTTTTTAGAGTTGCTGCAGATTGTTTAATGACGTAAATTCTTGTCATTTGGTAAGGTCAGTACATAGATACTCTCCTGTCAGTTAAAGATTTAAAATTTCGAATGCCCTTTTTATGTACCTGCAAGATATGCCACGTTTTTAGAAGTCTCACAGCAGAAGGGATCAATTGTGAAAGAAAAAGGTCATTCTGTCTTTGTTCACTACAGTTAAACAAAATTAAAAAACAGAAAGGGACACCACAGTGGGGGAGATGTAACGGAATTTTGGATTTTGTAACATCTGAAGTAGATTTCAGTTCCGTTGCTAAGAACTACAAATTCCTAAAAATTCCGAGTGCTACGTAAGAATTAAAAAGGGAGAATTGATTTTTGTGAGATCTGAAGTATATTTCAACGGAGACCGAGTTTCAGTTGTTCCTAAGAGCTAAAAAGAGATAACTAAACCAAAAAATCTAATATATTTTTAGGTATATTATCTAGGATTGTCTAAGATTTTTAAAGAGATACCTAAAAGAGATACAACTGACCTACACTGTAATTGATGTTCTCATCAATTGGTACGTAGGTCAGTTGAATTTAATTTTGTACCGGGACTTCATTTAAATATTTACTCAATTATTGGGAGGTATGATGAATGTGGACCATATATCATTGAGTGTATAAATAACTTAAAAATAAAAATATACATATTCCTCATACATTTAAGATGATTATATTTAGAATCACTTACAGGGAAAAAGCAGTCGTCGTCATGTTATCATATTCCTGACCGGTTTTACACCGTGAGTTCTAAAGACCAGATAACTAAAGTAAGAAACATTTGTTTGTCTGGCCAATTTTTAGTCACTATATATTCTTTTTTTTTTAACTTAGTAGTTATTTAAAAACAAATTGAGCATAAAAATGTTTCTCAGCATAATAAAAGAACTTCTAGTCGTACCAGACAGTTTGGGGAAAATACAGCATATTTTATGAGAGTTACTTAACTTAAAATTTTAATTACAAATAGTTAAATTTCGAAGAGGACCTAGGTATTGTTAATGCGTATATAGTATATTTTATTCAGGAGGAAAATTAAAGCGATAAGGACAAGAAAGGCTAAAATGGAATTAAAAAAATATATATAGGAAAGAATAATGCTAGTTCTGAGAATATATTGTCAGCTTCCTATTCCAGAAAAGTGCAGAGGGATGAAATTTAATTTTCATAACTCTAGAAAGTGTTTTTTCAACAAATAGGGTACCGAAATAATTTAAAGGTAAAATTGTGTTAAATCTGTTAGGAGAAATTAACTTTAATATATTTGTAAATTTGAAATAGTAAAAATCAGTCAATACGATGAAATAAAACATGCATTTCTCATGAAATTTTAACCTACTGCTTATGCATGCTTGCAAAATTTCCAAAACTGCATGTAGCAATGAAACTCATCTCCAGTTTGCGTCAATTCTAAACTCTGGCTGAGAGTACTATAGCAGTTTGCGTGATAGTAAAGATACCGAGTCCTTAACCAATTTAATTGTAAATGATAAGATTGATGAGACCCTGAATTCAGAGATGATTTCACATATAAATATTAAGCAAGGGCGTACGTGATTTAAACCTAACGATTTTGCAGTGGAATTAGATATATATCGTACATCTAAAAGAAAATCTTTTTTCTGAGACAGATGCAAATAACCGTAAATAAATTCAGGCTAATGAGACCATTTTAAGGCAGGAAGGTTATGCCAAATTATTTGTACCGGTGTCAGGTGCACAATTATTTGTAGCTACTCCATTGTATCCGTCTCATAAGAAGATGTATATGGTAAAATCTATTTATCATCCGTCTTTGGAGAGAAGGTTGAAGCTTTTAAAGGTTGCTGTTACTTCTGATAACGGAAAATCAATGAATCATCAAATTGATATCGGTTACATTGCATTAGATTATTAGCTGCGCCGGCATTATTATCCTTGAGTATTTATGAGATGTTATGCACTATGAATGAGGAAATTTAAACACGGATTCAGAAGAAGGGGCGAATTTTTCGAGACGATTTCAGGGAAATAATGTGACCAAAGATATGGCCTCTATTTTACGGGAGGGGCCCGTACTAGTATGAACAGAGAGAATTCAGATAATTGTAATATGACCGAATATGGGAAAGGAAATATTTTAATTTGTTCAGACATACAAGGATTGCCAAATTGGAAAGTAAGACAAAAATTATGATATAGCACCAACTCACCTGTTATTAGGCCATATAAATCTTTTATACATTATGCAGTGAAAATCGGATTTATTCATGAATTGCAACTATCTCAAAGGCATGAACATAAGTAAATAAGGTGTATAGTGAATCAGCATACAAAATGATCCGATGACATCTATTTCAAATCGTTATCTGCTAAACATTGCTGTTCTTGAAATATTTTTGAGGAGACTTGTAGCCAGTGATCGAGAGAACAAATTTTAAATAGGCATCAACACAAGAGTTTTCTGAGGAAAATTGGATCGAGTCGTTCGAAATTACCTCGTCCTAAATACCCAGCCAGTAATAGACTATTTAAACGGTGGAATAAAGCTATAAAAGACAATTTGCACCGTCGTTTTTGAAGATCCAGGAAATAAAGATACACATTTGGAATCTCTTTTATTTGCCTTCAGAGAGATTCAAAATACAATGCAATAAAAGGGTTTTCTCCTTTCAAATAACATTACGGGAAAGATGTTCGGGGATTTCTGGCTATTTTAAAGCCTACATAATCAGGCAATTACGGAATAATGTGACATAGTTTGCTGCCTATTTTCAAATAATGAAGATCTGCATGGAGAACGCAGCTGAGCAAGCAGCTCACACTACAGAGCATCAACAATATTCTTATAGGGATTATTTCAAAAGAAGACAAGCAATTAGAAATTTTAATGTTGGTGATCAAGTTATCGTTCCGATTTGTGACTCAGGATACAATCTTTATGCGCGATGGAGTGATCATGTTCCATTTCATTCCTATAAAGTTGAGGTGCCAATTGGATGTGATCAGGAGTATAAGGCGCAAGATCAGGAGGTACTAACCCTTAATGCCTAACTATGGGTGTCCTTTTAGAAGAGTATAAATGTTTTGTTGAATTTATTCCAACACTGGACTCATCGAAGTATAAAGTTGAAAGTCCTGACTTAAGCCATTTAGAAGTACCATCAAAAACTGAAATTATTAGAGTTACTAGATAGACATCTTTGAGGGAAAGCTGAAAGTGGCCAAGGTGGGAGAACATTGAATATGGATAAAACAGGAGGGAAAAAGCCTTTTGTATACCTTACTCGATAATCTTTCAAGAGTAAATAAGAAAGATGGTAGTTTACCCCTATGTGTGGATTAAAGGGCTCTTAAATTAATAACAATTTCAAATAACTTTCCTATGAAGGTTTTCATGTAATTAATACAATCCATTGCAATAATCAACATCTTTAATAGTAATAATAGTAATAATTTTACATAGTTCAAGACCCACAGAAAGAAACATGAAATCAAAGTAATGAATTTCGGACTAATACCTTGTTTGGCTAAATTTCAGAAAGCTATGAATTGACTACTTTCTGATTAATAAGATTTCTCGTTAGTCTATTGAAAATAATCTTGACCCAAGCTTAGTGAATCGAATTAACCTGAATAAGTAAGTATCCGCTATGCCTTATATAAATATCTTGGGACACATAAAAGGTCCCGGACGGCTTCAAACAGATCCTGAACAGATGCAGTTAATTAGATGTCTAAATAGTCCAGCCGTAAAGAAAAAGCTACGTTCAATACTTAGATTACTATTATCTGGAATATATTAGTGCATATAGTGAAGTAGTTTATCCAAAAACTAACTAAAAAGAAGGCTCTTCACAGCCATCCAATGGATTGAGGAGCATGAGATTGTTTCTTTATAAACTGAAGGAGGCCCTGGTGAATGCCTCCAGGGGTCCATTCTCATAGAGACAGATCATTCCTCTCTATTCCACACAGGAAAATAAAAATAAAAGAGAGTGCGGAAGGACAAATGTGGAGTAGATTTCAACGGAGCTCCAGTTGCTGTAAGGGAGTAAAAGAGATGAGAATATCAACTGGCACGGGGTTATTATTGTCGGTGATGTGAAAGGTTTAACAAATAATTTTAACTTGGAAATATTTCCCTCATTAAGCGTGAAAGAATTGGAAACTACTTCATTATTAATCTGACCAGCATAACTATTTACCAAGAATTTAAGCTCATTTATTGAATTTTTGGCCACATTTTGAGCATTAATACTGTTTCAAAAATGGTTAGTTATATCGTTTAGATACATTCTACATACATTTAATGAAAACAAATTTTCTCCCTTTTCATTAGAATATCTTATTTTTTTTTCCTACGTTATTTAAGGAATTTAAGTTTCGAACAATTTAAATGTATAATTGTAAATTTAATAATTACATTAATACAATAACATGCAAAATTCTTGTTCCAAACCTCACATTACATAAGAGTAATTTCAAAAATATAAAGTAACAGAAAAATGTTTAAAAAAGGTATTACAATAGTAGTCAGAAATGATGTCGTGATGGAGAAAAAAGAAAAAAAGAAAAGTGAAGATTCTACCATGTTTAGCATATTAAAATAGAGACTTGTTAAAATCTCACTTTTCAAAAGTATTCTTATTGTAATTACATTAAGTGGTTAAGTGGCAAGTGGTCCTTCCAGGGTCATGGGTTCTTGAAAAAGGCTATAATTGTATATCATTAAGCTATACAGCTCATTCACGTGTTAAGGCAGAGATTGGTCAGCGAAAATGCAAAAAATGGCCTCCATGTTAATTATTTGGAAACAAAAGCATTATATAATAACCAGCAATTACATTTATCAATCATGTGGAATCATATTATTGGTCGTATATAAGCACTTAAGGCTATCATTTCGAATTAATGAGCACTGGATTCAATTATATTTAAAAAAAATAAATTAAAGAATATAAATATCCGTTGTCCTATTATATTTTTTGCCCTTAACGACGCTCAGTCTTTCATACTGACAATAAAAAAAGCAAGGGCAGCAATAGCATAACAAATATTTTTAAAGTTTATTGTAATCATTTTCAACAAATTATGAAATTTCAATAAAACTGCCGAAACAATATCAATACTTTGAAATAACAAGTGATGAATTTCTTTCACAAAATCAAAATCTGGAAGTAGTATTAAAAGAACTCAATATTATTTATGGAGCCACTTAATAAGTCACCTACTTTCTACATACTTTATTTGGTATACTTACTTTCTTGGTATATTAATATAATAATAATATATTAAAAAATACTTCACTTATTTACTAAATTAGTTGCACATGAGCCTGTTACTCCACCAAAATAACATAATTCTGAACCTCAAAGGAATTAAGCAACATTTATGACCTGATTTACAACTGCAGTTCTCGAATCGAGAGTACAAGGAACTCATTCCAAAATGCCACACACACTCTCCTTAATCACCCCCGTGAGATGAACACAACAGAATGAAGAACTTCTTCTTATAATGGGAGAATTTCACCTTTCATGATCTTTTGGAGGAAGATTTAAACTGATTCAGAATTGAGTCAGGTGAATTCAGATTCAAGTGGGAGAAAATGCTTACATGTTCTTGTTTATTTTGTAAATAGGTGGGAGAGCAATTAAAAATGTGGGAACATAATTTGTAAATTGCACCCCTGGGCAATTGGGTGGGTTAGTTAAGAAATATATATAATTAGATTTTAAATGCCTCAAGTACTTTAGATTTTTTCACAATACACTTATCAGAAAGCATGTGATTTATTCAAATACATTATAAGGTTTTATGATTTGTATACTTTGTTATAAATAGATATATTTATAGATATATTTTGAAATAAAAAAGTGTACGATTACAAAAATTAAAAAAATACATATATTTTTAAGATATATTTTGTTAAAAGGTCTAAATGTATTAAAACAATTATAATGATCAATTAAATAAAAATCAGTTTTTATAATGTGTATATATGATGCTTCACTGAAATTTTATATATTTAGATGATTTAGAATTAAAGATTATTTATTTCAGTGTTATTTCTTACATTTTTAAAATATCTCGTTTAATAAGAAGAAAATTATTTTAAATTTTGAAACTTGAATTTATATCAACGTTTTAAAATTACAATAAATATTTCAAAATTTCAAAAAAAATTTAAATGTTTAAAAGTACAGTTTTTAAATTTTAGGAAATTGCTTTAAACTAGAAAGCAATATATATATCAATTGAAAAAATTCAGAATATTTAATGTTATTCAATTTGTGATAAAATAATAATAAAAATTGTGGTGAGAAATTATGTATAAAATTGAGAAAAAAAAACATTAAAATAACAATAATTTTAGAATTTGTACAGAAAAAATATACAAACATACCACAAACATCAGGAAATAAAAACAATCATGAAATTGATTTTTTTTTTTTGTCTTCGTAGTGATTAAAAAATGTTTTTAGTTTTATGATCCTGTTTAAAATTTTAATGAAGTTTTACCATTCTTTTCAATAATATATTTAGGGTTTCATTAAAATTAGAAGTCTTTCTTTTCTTAGAAAAACAAAAAACAGTTGCTAAATATAAATGATAATTCTTTAAAAAAATTTGATATCGCAAATTATAAATATATAGAGATAGGAATCTACTGTAATTAATAAGATTTTTTGTAATGTAAATATTATTTACCATACCAATACTGAATATTTATATCACAATCAAAATTCGATTTAGTTTTTATAAGAATGGATAATAAAAGCATTGTCTATTTCAATAATCTGTTGTGCTATCGCTTAATTCTACTTTTAAAAGGATAAACCTTTAAAAAAGTTTAATATTCTGCTTCATGATTTTGAGTCACTGTCTTCATTCCTGTTACACAGTTATTTTTAAATAGCTAGCTCAGAGTCAGTAATCATTGTATTATTTATACAGATTATTTTGACTTTAGCTGAACTTTCGAAACATAAGTGTAGATTAAATTTCACTTTTCGCAGAAATATTAGGTAATAATTTTGCATAAACCAGTATTTTGAAAGTAAAATTTTTTTTAAAGAATAAAATATTTTGCATTTTAAAATGTATATCATTTTCCAAATAAATATGTTCTTATAGAAGAGCTATCTTACCATGAATTTTTACACTATTCAATATATGCGGTGATAATATTTCGTCTATTAGATAATGTATTTTTATACTTCAAACAGCCTTTCATATTTATAAAATATTCTACCATATATAATAACAAAATAAGATTGTTTTCAAAAGATTTAGAAACAAAGAAACAAAAATAATATTATTCTCTAAGATTTATTGCATATTATAGGATGCATATTTCTTTTTCAGTAATTTATTTGAAGCGGTTATTCTCTTATTCTATGCATATACTTCTTAAATGGTAAAATTTTAAGAATAGATTAAATCAATTCTTGCTATGCACGGAATAATTTTTCTTCAACACATATATAACAAAGTAATAGAGGCAGCAGTTGAATTTATTTCTGAAAGAACTGGAAAGATACAAGGTGAAAAATTGTTTAGTTTACTACTGATTTTTTTTTTTTTTTTTTTTTTTTTGCTTATAATTCAAAAGTATTTTTTGTATTACGATACATTATTCATCATATAAGCTTGATTCCTATTGAATTCTATACAAAATATTCATGTATTAGTACGCATGTTGTAGTCTAGATGCAGTTTTATGCAGTTTCGTATTCCTCAACAGACAGTTTATTCCTTTTGCATATTTATTACATTTTATTTTAAAAATATCTGCAATACATATTTCAATTTTTAATATTTCAAAGATAAAAATCGATGCATGATATAGTTAAACATTTTATACATAATTATCATAATATATAACATAGATATATCCGTTATTTTCGGCAAACTCGATGATAAAATCTGAAAATGTCCTTTTTTTATATATAATTTCTAATGAAAAGTCTTTTATGAATCATGGATGTCCGGAAGTCTTAAAATAGAATAAGTGTAAAAAAAAAATATTATGAAATTCTTTCAGATTGGTTAAAACAAAATATACTTACTCTAAAACTTGAAGCAAAAAATTAGTTTTTATTTTCATTATGTTATTATAGTAATATAGGAGTAAGTAATTATGTAATAAGAGTGTAGTGTGTATATTCACTTTTAAGCTAGGATTGAAATGAACAGATTGCTGAATGCAGCTTCATTTTAAGGGATCCCACACGTTCAGCATACTCACTATAATTATACACCATTCTGCAATAGTTTTATGACATCAACAATTGGTCCCTAATTGTACCGAATTTAAACTTAAATTCTTTGACTTTAATTTTTATTTTTATTTTGTATCTTACTTTTATATATTTTTAGTATTTTCTAATTTTAGAATACCAAATAGTAAATTTGTGAAACTTTATCTTGTATCACATACTAACATTTAAGCATTAAATTGTATATATGAATTAAAATGAGGAGGTTAAGGGGTCTAACCCATTGGTATTCCGTAATCGGTATGTCAGTTGCCAGCTAGTAAATGCAGACTACAAAAGCAGCTGAATGTGTAGGTTCTCAAGATAATAATACCCACTTTTATATTGATATCAACACGATTTCTTTATTAATTCATCCTTTCTTCTATTTAATCCAGTTCAAAGGTCACAGTTTTCTAATTATTCTACTCAACTAATTACTTATCTAGTTGAAAGTGGTGTCTCGTTAAAATTCCTTTTTCACACACGTCTACAAATTTCTTCGATGCGTTATAGATTTGTTTTTCTACCCTCCTACTGGTACTTTTCTCTGTACTCCATAATGATAAAAATGTTTGATGTACAAATATGAATGGTAGAAAAACAACCAATTGAAAATATTCAGAAATCCCTGAGAAAAAAAAAAGAAAAAGAAAAGCAGAAATAATTTCTCAGCTTGATAACTACTTTCTATTCAAGACCAACATAATGTATCGAAGCAGTGACATCAGGCCATTGATGTTAATATCAGAATTATCGAGGAAGTGGAATTTTCCGAATGTCAGTGAATTGATTTAAGGCAGGGCGACATTTTACATCTCACTCAGGCTTTACATTACACACTTTATTTTTCTCTGCCACTCTCACACTTCACATTTTCTCTTTACAGTTTAAGTAATGCTTAACCTGTGCTTATTCTTACTTTCTCAAAATGCTCAAAACTGAAGGTATATAGATTACTGTGATTTTTTTTTTTTTATAACCGAGATAGCTGTGTTTAATATATAAATGGTAACAAATAAAAAAAATATAATTATCACTGCAACAACTACATTTATACATATTTCAACATTCATGTAAATGTATTTCAACATTCTTACAAACTTACTTTTATAAATGTTCGATTACATTCAGTAATAAAATTACAGCAATCCTACTGTGTTAGATAAATATAATTTATTATTAATAATTTTTTTTTTCCTGAACATATTTATTAATATAATAATATATTTTATTTTACACTTTATTTTAATAAACGAAATATACGTCAAATGTTTTCTATCATGTGTTTTAACTAAAATCTCTGCTTCAATTTTTATAATATTTATTAATGATTTTTTTTTGTTCTGTGGATTTGACCATCCTTTTATCACTCCACTTTAAAGAAATGTTCGCATTGTGAGGAACATAAATCAGCAATATATACCATGTTTACAATTCAGCAATGGATGGATTTCTTTTGTCCACAGGGAATAGAAAAATCCATGAATGTGATTGTTTAACAAATAGAAAAAAACCTCTTCTCAACCAAGGTTTCTGTATCGGCGAAGTTTCTTTGAAAAGGATACAGAATGAAACTAACTATGAAAAATTTACTATTGTGTATTTATTTTCGATGTATATATTTTTGCAGCGAATCTAAATGAAAATAAACGTATTTTTTCAATTCCTCCTTTTACACTCTCCTATATATATATATATCTTGTTCAAATTTTCAATCGTTAATAAAATACTTTTTATTCATCCATTCAAGTTCAAGTACTTTTTTTTTTTTTTTTTTTTTTTTTGAACTCGTAATGGATGACACAGGATGTGAATACAGTTTTTTCAAATATTTATTCACAAATTAAATTTAATTATTTAATTTTAGTTTTTTTTCAATTTAAGTTACATGTATCTAATAATAGATGGCGCCAGATAAACTTAAAAAAAATGAATGAAAATTATTTATAAAGGACTTTCTAAAATACAGTGAAAAAAAAGTACAAATTGACTTTAAAAGATATTTTTTTTTATATTACTTTTTTTTTAGTTTAAATGCATTCACGTATTGTACTTGAAAGTTTATTTAACTTTAATTTTTACAAAGCCATACATTATTTTTGTCATCTCTACTATAAATTATACTGTCCATCATTTTGAAAATTTCACGAATTTATTTTTAGCCGACTGAAATTAGCAAAGATAAAATAATTTTTCTTTAAATGTTAATTCTCATATTATTTTACTTAATCAAGGTTTCTCTGTGTGAAAAGGAATCTTTAATATTTATTATTTTTAATTATATTTATATTTATTGCAATTTCATTTTCTTCTTCATCGGCGCAACAGCCCCCATAGTGGGCCAAGACCGTCTGATTTCAAGAAGGGTTTGATTTGGTGCTCTACTATCATCTTGTGCACACGAGAGTTACACATATCGGGACCTACGGTTTAAAGTGGGTTGCGAACCATCAACAAACGCCCATGCCCCCGCCAGGATTCGAACCTGAAGCCTGAGATACCAAAGGCCGGAGCACTAGACACGTGGCCACCAGGCAGCTTTAGAGAAGGGAGATGTTTTCTTTTTAAGGGAAAGGGGCGTTCTACAGTCATATTAACCAACTCTCTACAGTCATATTAGACAGTGAACAACGGTTTAAAATAGATTTCTAATCACTACAAACATTATTGGCACTGCCGGAATTCGAATTCGAAACCTGTACAATTAGGTAAAGCAATTTTTGCACAAATTATGATTATAAAAATAATAACATAAAATATTTCCTCAATAAAAATAAAAATTGAATATTTAATAAAATAAACTACATTTTTTGTGCAAAGACAAACATGCAATCTTACATGATATTTTAAAATATGAATGCTATATTAAATTTACTTACGCAGTAAAAAAACAATTGTAATAAACTGAAATAATAAATTTAGAAAATAAATTAAGTCATAATAATAATAAGCGACAATTAGGCATTTTATTTTATAAAAGTCTTTAATTTCCTTTTTTATGTTTACAATTAATAGTCTTACTTTTGCCCTCTTAGATATGAATATATTACTCGCATATGAAAATTTTAATGTCGTATTTAGAAATCAACTGTTTTGGCTTTAATTAAAGGAAGTAAAAAAAAAAAAAAAAATTGATTGTAATGAGTGCATTTTCGTGTTATGAAAGTACAGATAATAAATATACTCATTTTGGGAACAAAAAAAAAAATTTTTGCCTCCAACTTAATTATGTTCATTTATTGGAAATGCAAATTAATTAAGTTTGCTTTTCCTATAATTCAATAAATTAATTATTTCACCTGTACTATAATTCATATTACGAAGAAGCAAATTGAGCATTTCATAGATTGATTATTTTGAATATTTTTTTTGTCAGTTTTATGTCAGAACTAATTATTTTTCGATGCAGATAATCGATTTCATCGTTGCATTTTCAGATGGATATAAATTAAATTATTATTATGAAATAAAAAAAAACTTCTAATCCATAAAACTTCGAAAGAAAGCATAAATAGAGTGAAATATTTTAGTAATCAATATGATAACTTTTGAATGAGAATTATGAAAAAAAAAATATAAGAACCGTGATTATGTATATTTTTAATTTTATAAAATGTATAAACGAGCATGCATTATTTGTAATAATTAGTTTTTCCCATTTAATATTGCAACTACTTGCAATATCAAATAATTATCTTGCAACTTTAATGAATTAAGATATGCATTAAAATTTTAATATATAAAAAAAATCTTAACACCAAAAGTAACATATTTGTAAAGATTTTATTATATTATGAAGTAAAATAAGCAAACTAAGATTTTTTAAAATTTGCATCAGAATAAAAATACTTTTACATAATTTGAATTTGCCAAAATTAACAGAATTTCATACAGATAATTTATTTTCTCTATAAAAGTAAATTCTTTCGAAATGAATAATATTCATTTTTAAATCAATTTAGTATTTTGTCCGTTTTAGTCTAAAATTCATTTTAAGATTTCGCGAATATATCGTAAAATAATTTTGCTATGTTTTATAAATAAAAATATATGAAATACATTTTACAACAAATGAAAATTCATCATTACAATTCGTTATACAAAATTTCTCTTTAGAAACATTTCGTCAAAAATGTTGCGGTAGTTCCCTTTTACATCAAAAATATAAGTTTAGTTCTCACATACATCAGAAATATAGCCGTATTTCCTGCATACATAAAAATATAACTGTAGTTCCTACATACATCAAAAATATAACTGTAGTTCTCACATACAACAAAATATTACTGTAGTTACACCATACATCAAAAATAGTATAGTTCCCACATACATAAATATTACTGTAGTTCCCACATACATCAAAAATATAACTGTAGTTCTGACATACAACAAAAATATTGCTATAGTTCTCAAAGATTTTATTGCAATTTCTGTATAAATCAATAATTATGCCGAAACACTTAAAAGTGCATCTTCTGTTAATATTGAACTATCTTAAATTTGAGACGACATATTATTTTCCTCCTGTGGCTGAAATAATCTAATAACTGGGGGGGCAGTCAAATAAACCGGGGGATTAATCTGCATATTATACATCGATACAAACAGGAAGGATTTTATTTTTTTCGTACCTGATATATTTATGTACCATTAAAAATTACCATACCTACCTAAACCCCTCATGGTATGTACCATTAAAAATTATCATTTGTACCTAAATTTCTCATGGGCTTAAATACCATTAAAAATTACTATTCGTACCGAAAACTCTCATAGATTCACGTATCATTCAATATTACCATTCATGGGTTGATGGTTCGTACCTAAAAACTTCATAGGTTGATGTACCATTAAAAATTACCATTCGTACCTAAAGTCCTCATTAATTTATGTACCATTTCATATTATAAGTAGAACATTAACGTATTAAATCAACATAAACTAAAGATATTGAATAAATTTTAAGAAAAAATAAACAATGTAAACCTGAAAATTATATGAATTGCCACAATTTTTGTTTAAATGGTATAAGTTTTTATACGATAAGATCAAAAAATTAAATTAATTTTAATAAGGCTCGTTCATTTTCAACAAGTAATATAAAAAAAAAATCCTTTTTAAAGTCAATTCCTATTTTTTTTTCACTATATTGCAGAAAGTCCTTTATAAATAATTTTCATTCATTTTTTTAAGTTTATCTGGAGCCATCTATTGGTAGATATTTGCAATTTAAATCTAAAAAAAACTAAAATTAATTAATTAAATTTGATGAATGAATTAATATTTGAAAAACTGCATTAACAACAAGTGTCCGCCACTACAAGTTCAAAAAAAAATGTATTTGAACTTGACTGAATGAATAAAAAGTATTTTATGAACGATTGAAAATTTGAACAAGATATAAATATATATATATAGGGAGAGTGTGAGCTAATAGAAGGAATTGAAAAAAAAAAAACATATGTACTTTGAAAAATGATTCCTTACATTATTACAGACATTTATATAAAGAAACAAAAAAATTTCTCAAATCCAGCAAAAAAGGCAAAACACGGAATCCCATGTTCTTCCCACAGAAAAAAAAAAAGTGTGTAGAGCCAGAAAATTCCGCGTGTTGGAAGTAGAACGCAATCTGTAGGAAGCCCGCCTTTTTCTGGTATGTCTCCTCGCCCATTCCTCCGCGCGTTCGAGTATTCAAAGATACCAGGGCTGTCCTCACCGGCTGTGGGATCAATGTCAACACCAGGGCTATACACACTGAACATTAATTAGCGGAAATC
>BPLQ01010051.1:0-11059 GCA_021605075.1 Caerostris darwini
GTGTTCGTGTACCTTAAACAATCGTTTACATTTTATTGTGAATTTTTTTTTTAAGTCATTTATTATTATATCTCGATTTTATTTTAATTGTTTTATATATCGATTTTATATATTGTTTTTATCTCGAATTTATTTCGATTGTATTTTTTCAATTATCATTTTCAGTAAAATACCACCAAAAAAATCTAACCAACGATACCAGTAGGCGTGAGGTACGACGTAGACGTGCTGAGAGGGCCCTCATGTCAAGAAATCAAACCACGACAGCAAACGATAACAATACCAATTATAGTATCTAATAATTGAACGAAATACAAGAAAGCCACAGCAACGCGTGGCCGGGTCTTCTAGTATATATATATTTTTAAATTAATGTTGATGATGGGTTTCAGCTGTTTCATAATCTATTTTTAAAACTGCTAAAAGGAGCTTAAATAACAGTTCACGACGATTAAAGAAAGGAGCTAAATCTATAAATTAACGTTTTTCAAAAAAATACATTTCACTTTGAAAAGGATTCATTTTAAATTGTGTAAACTATATATTTCGCGATCCGTTTAATGTATTACAGCATAATCCATTAAAAGACGGTGATAAAATTTTTAATTACTCGCTTTTGAAGTATTAAAGATTTAGTATACTTTTCATTTTGAAAAAGGAAAAATTAAACATTTAATGCCGTGTGTTATGTCTTAATTAAGTTCTGTACTCGCTTATTGAAAATATTTGTCATTATACTTTAAACATCATTCCTTTGCAAGGAAAAATTTGATTTTTACGAGAATAAATGAAGTTCTATTAGTTGTTTGTGTTTAAAAAATTTTCATTTTGAAATATGTGCAATTATTATTTCAGGATTATTTAAAGGGATTAAAAATTCCTTTTTACGAACCGAGTTTGAAAATATTAGTTTGTGGATTATTTTAATTATTATCTGTCAAGATTAAGGAATTCAAAAATTTCATTTGTTTAATACATATAAAAATGTATATTGTGAAATTTAGTGAAATATTAAACATATAGAAATAAATATATTTCTAATTTTTTTTCCTTTTAAGTGAGAAATCAGGTATTATATTAATTAATCGTATTTCTTAAGCTAAATTAATATTGTATTTATATATTAAAATAATTATTATTGAGTTGGTTTTTATTTTATTTTTCGTAACCTATTCAATTTTTAAAACTTTAATTAATCATACTTATTATCCATTTTTCATATTTTAAAGCACTTTTAGTCAGCTAGCAATTTTTTAGAATTTGTTTGAAATATTTAAAATTAAATAAATTACTATGAAAAATTTATTGTATCTGCTGAATGTTTAAGAATTAATTTTTTCCAAGTTTAACAATTTATTGTAATATATTATGTATGGAATATACTTTTGAAATTTTCACACAATAGAAATTTGAGATCGTAAAGTTTCATTATATACACTCATGTCCATCAATTAAGGATAATGAAGTTCAGGCAAAGAAAGAGACAGAAGCAAAACAAATTTGACTTATTTGTAAAGTCTACTTGGGGAATATTACACCACTCATCAAGCAATGCCCTCCGAAGTTCCGGTTGACAGGTGGGAGGAGGTTGACGGGCTGCAATTCTTCGGCCAATTTACTCTATACTCGGCCATACATGCTCTATTGGATTCAAGCCCGGTGAGTATGCTGGCCAATCCATACGGGTGATATCCTCCAATTGAAGGCATTCGTCTACAATGTTTGAACGGTGAGGACGGACGTTGTCATCCATAAACAGAAATTCAGCACCCATGGCACCCCGAAACAAACGTTCCGAAATGTTCTTCCAGAATGACATCCCGATAGATGTGGCCTGTCATCGTTACACTCTGAACATGCAGGTCAGTTCTGGAACCAAGAATAATTCCTCCCCGAACGAGCCATCCTGCACCACCGTAACGGTGTCGTTCAATGGTGTTCTCTTAGTGGTAACGGGTACATGGCGCTCTCCATATGAAAGTCCGGCAAGAATCAGACTGCAAACTAAACCTGGACTCGTCGGAAAACATCACTCTAGACCACTGTTGTGGTGTCCACAATGCATGCTCTGTACTCCAGGTTAATTGCAGGCGACAGTGAGTTGCGGTAAGTGGAACACATCTGACAGGCCTACGAGCATATAGACCAATGTGCCCTAAGTGTCTGTACACGGTCTGCCTTGAAACTGTCGTACCGGTAGCAGAAGAGAGCTGACGAGACAGGTCTGATGATGTGCTCCGTCTGTTTCTTTTGGCAGTAACTGCTAAATACCGGTCCTCATTCGGCGTTGTAACTCGGGGGCGACCTGTGCTGTAACGTCTACTCACATTACCATCATCTTCGAATCGTTGCCAAAGCCTGGAGATGACACTCTGGGCGATTCCAAGTTCCTCGCATACTTCCAGCTGGGTACGTCCACATTCCAGTCGTCCGATAATTCTACCACGTAAAAAATCATCCAAATGCTTCCTTTGTGCCATAACTATGCGGTTATTGCACTGAAAGGCTTTTAAAGCGCTTGTGAACAATTTTACTTCTTTACCACCCTCTCTTACACTCTCGTCATTGTGACGTACTAACCGCGCCATCTGGTGGTTTCCTGTAATTTGCATATTCTTCTTCAAGATGTGTGTGATAATTCTACAGGTGAAATTTTTATTTTAGAGTTCAATTTTTGTGTCATTCTGAATTATCCTTAATTTATGGACATGAGTGCATATACGTTATTGTTAAATTACAGTAATTAATTACCATTATTAGCAGTATGAAATATATTTAAATATAACTCTCGTAAACTCGTCTTTCAAAAAGGAATCCCATCTCTGCAGTTATTAAAATTTTAATTAACTAAAAACAGTAATAATTTTATAATAAGTAAGCTAAATTTTAATTCATTTTAATTTATTATTACATTTGATTAATAAATACATATTGAAGATAATTGCTTCATTCATTACTAATTATTGAATTCAAATACTTCCTAATTCGAAATTTGCTTTGTTTCTTACATACATGATAAGTATTTTATTCAAAAAATTACTTCTCATAATTCCAAATTTGATTAGGAAACTTATAATCATGGTTAATACACATTATATTTCGATTATAGCACTAAAAAAATAAGCCATTATTGCACAAATGTTAGAAAGTACTTTTAAATAATCACTAATTTCTCAATTCGCACTCATTTATTATTTCACATATTTTTTCATTTACTTTCTATTATGGATAATCAGTAAAGAATACTTCAACGTCTAAAACAAAATTGATACAAACTCATAATCAAGACAAATATGCTTTATAATACGATTCTAGTATTAAAAACTATCCATTATTGCACAAACCAGTAAAGAACACTTAAATATCTAAACCAAAAGTGATAAGTAAGCTTAAATGCACAAAGGAATCACGATTTAAAAAAAAAAAATTAATATTGATGATGGGCTTCAGCTTCTTCATATTGTTAAAAAAGTACTTTTAAATAATCACTAATTTCTCAATTCTCACTCATTTATTATTTCACATAGTGCCAAAAAATAAGCCATTATTGCACATACATTAGAAAATACATTTAAATAATCACTAATTTTTAATTTCACATAATTTTTAATTTACTTTCCATTATTGATAATCAGTAAAGAATTCTTCAACGTCTAAAACAAAATTGATAAGTAAGCTTAAATGCACAAAGGAATGACGATTTTTTTTAAAAATTAATGTTGAGGATGGGTTTCAGCTGTTTCATAATCTATTTTTAAAACTTCTAAAAGGAGCTTAAATAACAGAAACGACGATAAGAAAAGTAGTTAAATCTATAAATTAACATTTTTAAAAAGTACATTTCCCTTTGAAAAGGATTCATTTTAAATTGCGTAAAAGATATATTTCGCGATGCGTTTAATGTATTAAAGCGGTAATCCATTAAAAGACGGTGATAAAAATTTTAATTACTCGCTTTTGAAGGTATTAAGGATTTATTGGAGTTACCATTTTTTTTTAAATAAAAAGGAAAATTAAACATTTAATGCCTCTTGTGTGATATGTCTTAATTAATTTCTGAATTCGCTTATTCAAAATATTTTTCATTATACTTTAATTTTTTTCGTTATATATTAATTTTTTGTGGAAAAATGTGATTTTTACCAGGAAAAATTAAGTTTTATTATTCGTTTTCAAATATATTTAATTATAAATTCCGGATTATTTAACGGAATTAAAAATTCACTTTTTCGAACTGAATTTGAAAATATTTTGTATAAAATATTTTGTGGATTTTTTTTAATTATTTTCTGTCAAGATTAAGGAATTAAAAATTTTATTTATATATATATATATATATATATATTCTTCTTACAGTTTTTAAACAGTTACAGTTTATATATATATATATATAAATATGCTGTTTTCTTTTAATAATTTGAAATTTGGTTAGAAAATACATAATCGAGGTAAATATACTTTATAATTCAATTGTAGTAATAAAGAATTATCCGTTATTCCACAAATGTTAGAAAATACTTTTCAGTAATCACTAATTCAGCAATTCTCTCTAATTTATTATTTCACATCATTTTCCATTTACCTTCCATTACTGATAACCAGTAAAGAACACTCAAACGTCTAACACAAAAATAATAAGTAAGCTTAAATGCACAAAGGAATCAGGATTTTTTTTAAAAATTAATGTTGATGTTGGGTTTCAGCTGTTTCATAATCTGTTTTTAAAACTGCTAAAAGGAGCTTAAATAACAGTAAGTACCTTTAAGAAAAGGAGCTAAATCTATAAATTAAGGTTTTTTTTTAAAAAATTACATTTCACTTTGAAAAGGATTCATTTTAAATTGCGTAAAAGACATATTTCGAGATCCGTTTAATGTATTAAAGCAGTGATCCATTAAAAGACGACAATACAATTTTTAATTACTCGCTTTTGAAGGTATTAAAGATTTAGTAGAATTACCATTTTCTTAAAAAAAAGGAAAATTAAACCTGTAATGCCTTTTGTGTGTTATGCTTTAATTAATTTCTGAATTCGCTTTTTGAAAATATTTCAGAATATTTTCATCGTGAATTTCTCCGATAAAATGTGATTTTCACAAGAAAAAATGAATTTTATTATTTGTTTGTGTTTAAAAACGTTAGTTTTCAAATATATGTAATTATTATTTCCGCATTATTTAAAGGGATTAAAAATTCATATTTGGAATTGAATTTGAAAATATTTGATTACGGATTATTTTAAATTTTTTCTGTCAAGATTGAGGAGATAAAAATTGTATCTATTTAATATATATATATATATATATATTTAATATATATATATATATATATATATATATCGTGAAATAGTTAACATAAAAATAAAAACATTGTCTCATTATATATATTTTTTTATTTTAAATGAGAAATCAGGTGTTATATTAATTAATCGTATTTCTTAAGGAAAAATAATATGATCTACTACATGGACATTATAATAAATATAATTTAGGTGATTTAATTAATTTTTCACTCCCTAGTCAATTTTTATATGTTTAATTAAGTATATTTAATATACATTTTTAAAATTTTTAACTACTTTTAGTTAACTAGCTATTTTTCACAACTTTTTTTAATACTTATTATTAAATTGATGTACAAAGTTTATATTATCTGTTAATGCGTAAAAGTAATTTTTTCAAGTTGAAAAATTTATATAGTAGAAATAAGAGAAATAAATTAATTTACATAGTGTATGGTATGTACATAATTGATTTAAAAATGTAAAACTAAAATTACATATATTATGTTAGCGTTAATTTGTAATTAATTAGCACTACTAAAAATGCGGAATATATTTAAATATAAATCTTTTATACTCGTTTTTCAAAAGAGTATCCTATATGTACAGTTATGATTTTAATCAACTAAAAACAGGAATATAATTTTATAATCGGTACGTTAGAAGAAATATGTTTAAGAATTTTTCAACATCCGCACTTTCACCGGAAATTATTTACCTCGAGAAGGACATATATGTAGACAATTCAGCGTTACCAAGGCGTATACGGGATGGTATGTTGTATTGCTTTCTAATTACAAATTTTACTCTTGTTCTTAAATGCAAGTTATATGCAGTATTTAAAAAATTACTTTCAATAATTCGAAATTTGATTAGGAAACTCATAATCAGTTTAAATACCTTTATAATTCGACTGTAGTAATAAAAATATAAGCCCTTATTGCACAAATGTTATAAAATATTTTTAAATAATCACAAATTTAGCAATTCTCCCTAATTTAATATTTTACATCATTTTTCATTTACTTTCCATTATTGATAACCAGTAAAGAACACTTAAACGTCTAAACCCAAAATGATAAGTAAGCTTAAATGCACAAAGGAATCACGATTTGTTTTAAAAATTAATGTTGAGGATGGGTTTCAGCTGTTTCATCATCTATTTTTAAAACAGCTAAAAGCAACTTAATAACAGTAAAGACGATTAAGAAAAGGAGCTAAATCTATAAATTAACGTTTTTTAAAAAGTACATTTCACTTTGAAAGGGATTCATTTTAAATTGCGTAAAAGATTTAGTTCTCGATCCGTTTAATGTATTAAAGCAGTGATCCATTAAAAGACGACAATACGATTTTTAATTACTCGCTTTTGAAGGTATTAAAGAGTTAGTAGAATTACCATTTAAAAAAAAAAGAAAAATTAAACATGTAATGCCTGTTTTGTGTTATGTCTTAATTAATTTCTGAATTCGTTTATTGCAAATATTTTTCATAATGCTTTAAAATATCATTCCTTTGCAACTACCGTGAATTTCTCGGAAAAATGTGATTTTTACAATTAGAAATTGAGTTTTATCATTTCTTTTTTTTTATTATTCATTTTGAGAAATATTTAATTATAAATTCCGGCTTATTTAACGGGATTAAAAATTCTTTTTTTTTTATTTGAGTTTGAAAATATTTGTTTGTGGGTTATTTTAAATATTTTCTGAAAAGATTAAGTTGTTAAAAATTTTCATTATTTAATATATATATATAACATGTATATAGTGAAATGTCGTGAAATAGTGAACATAGAAATAAAAACATTGTCTTAAAATATATATATGTATATTTTTATTTTAAATGAAAAATCAGATGTTACATTAATTAATCGTATTTCTTAAGTAGAATTAATATGCATATATATATATATATATATAAATGAATATAATTGAGATGATTTTATTTTAATTTACGTAACCTATTCAATTTTTAAATGTTTAACTAATTATATATAATATCCGTTTTTTATATTTTAAACTACTTTTAATAAATTAGCCATTTTCAGAATTTTTTTAAATACATAATGATATACAAAATTTATTTTTTCGGTTTAATGCTTAACAAGTAATTTTTCAAGTTAAACAATTAATTGTAAATATATTATAAATGGAGAGTTTTCTATGGTATGTTTATACAGTAGAAATGAGGGTACGTAAATTGGTTTATATACATAAGATACGGTAAGTATGTATGGTGTATATATATATGTGTTAAGTATAATCAATTTAAAACTATAAAAATAGAAGAATATTGTTAATTTGCAGTAATTAATTAGCACTACATCTTTTTCAATGACGCAACAGTCCCATGGTCCAAAACGTCAGCCCACTGGTAGATTTCGAAACAGGAGATGTTTTACTTTTTACGGGCTATGGTTGTCAGATATACGCCTAACGTTCTACAGTCATCAGGCAAGGGCCTACGACTTAAAGTCGATTCCGAACCACTACAAACATCCATGGTATGACCGTTATTCGAACCCGAAACCTAGGGCACCTAGCGCCAGCCACTCGGCCATCATGCTCCATAACACGATTGCAGCATTAAAAAGAAACCATTTTTGCTCAAATACAAGAATACAAAATTTTCTAAATTTTTATACAAAAGTTTTAAATTTTTCATATTTTTATATATATTTTCTTAAATTTTTATGCAATATTTTTACAATCAGATGAAAGTTTAAATCATTCAAGATTTTATTTCGAATTTAAAAAAAAAGAGCAATTGATTGAAATAAAAAAACGTATTTATTCAACTACAAGAATATAACATTCAAGATTCTAGGTATAATATTCAATAATATAAATTCTAAAATATACTTTTAAAATTGAGAGAAAAATTAATTTATATTTCTGAATTTGATTAGGAATCACAAATAGTAGGTAAATGCTGTATGTAAACACTTTTATATACACTGAAGTGACAAAAGTCATGGGATAGCAATATGCAAATTTTCAGATGGCAGTAGCATCGCGTAGAACAAGTATAAATGCGCAGTGTTTTCGCAGAGCTTTCATTTCTGTTCAAGTTATTCATGTGAAGAGGTTTTGGCGTGATGATGACCGCACGACGGGAATTAACAGACTTTGAACGAGGAATGTTAGTTGGAGCTAGACGCATGGGTCATGCCATTTCGGAAATCGTTAGGGAATTCAACATTCCCAGATCCACTGTGTGTCAAGAGTGTGCCGAGAGTATGAAATTTCAGGCATAACATCCCACCATGGACAGCGCAGTGGTCGACCGCCTGCACTTAACGACCGAGACCAGTCACGTCTGCAAAGAGTCGTAAATTCTAACAGACAAGCAACACTGCGTCAAATAACCGCAGAAATCAATGTGGGGCGTACAAGGGACTTGTCTGTTAGAACTGTGCGGAGAAATTTGGCTTTCTTGGGCTATTCCAGCAGAAGACCGACTCGAGTGCCTTTACTGACAGAACGACATCGCTTGCAGCGACTCTCGCGGGCACGTGAGCATATCGGTTGGTCCCTAGATGAATGGAAAACCGTGGCCTGGTCCGATGAGTCACGATTTCAGTTTGTAAGAGCTGAGTGTAGGGTTCGAGTGTGGCGCAGACCCCACGGAGCCATGGACCCAAACTGTCAGCAAGGCACTGTTCAAGCTGGTGGTGGCTCCGTAATGGTGTGGGCTGTTTTTCATGGCATGGACGTTATCCTCTGGTGCGACTGGACCGAACATTGACTGGAAATGCTTATGTTCAGCAACTTGGAGATCACTTGCAGCCATTCATGGACTTCATGTACCCAACGCGATGTATTTTTATGGATGACAATGCGCCATGTCACCGGGCCACAACTGTTCGCGATTGGTTTGAAGAACATTCTGGACAATTCCAACGAATGATCTGGCCACCTAGATCGCCCGATATGAATCCCATCGAGCATTTATCGGACATCATCGAGAGGTCTGTTCGTGCCCAAAATCCTGCACCATCAACGCTTTCACAATTATGGACGTCTATCGAGACAGCATGGCTCAATATCCTGCAGAAGACTTTCAACGACTTGTTGAGTCCATGCCACGTCGAGTTGCTGCATTCGCCGGGCGAAAGGAGGGCCGACACGATATTAAGAGGTATCCCATGACTTTTGTCACTTCAGTGTAGTTTAATTTGGAAGTTTATATAGTAAATGTATTTAAATATCTTATTATTTGTAATTCAAAGTTTGATTAAAATAATAATATCCAAGACAATTGTTAGATTCAACACATTACTTTCTAATTCAAGATTCTACTCTAGTTTGTCTACGCAAGATAAATACTGTATTAAAAAATTTACTTTTAATAAATCGAAATTCGGTTAGGAACTCATAATCAAGATAAATACAATTTATAATTCAGTAGTAGAATAAAAAAGTAAGTCATTATTGCACAAATGTGTGATATTACTTTTAAATAATTACTCATTTCGCAATTCTTACTAATGTATTAATTCACATCATTTTTCATTTACTTTCATTATTGATAACCAGTAAAGAAGACTTAAATACTAACACAAAAATGATATGTAAGCTTAAACGCACAAAGGATTCACGATTTTTTCAAAAATTAATATTAATGATGAGTTTCAGCTGTTTCATAATCTATTTTTAAAACTGCTAAAAGGAGCTTAAATAACAGAAACGACGATTAAGAAAAGGAGCTAAATCTATAAATTAACGATTTTAAAAAAAGTACATTTCACTTTGAAATGGATTCATTTTAAATTGCGTAAAAGGTATATTTCGCGATCCGTTTAATGTATTAAAGCGGTGATCCATTAAAAGGCGGCGATCAAATTTTTAATTACACGTTTTTGAAGGTATTAAAGATTTAGTAGAATTACCATTTTTTAAAAAAATTAAAAGGAAAATTAAACACTTAATGCCTTCTGTGTGTTATGTCTTAATTAATTTCTGAATTCGCTTCTTGAAATATTTGTCATTTTACTTAAAACATCATTTCTTGGCAACTATCGTAAATTTCTTGGAAAAATTGAGTTTTTTTTTTATTGTTCATTTTCCGATTTATGTAATTATTATTTCAAGCTTATTTAATTGGATTAAAAATTTCTTTAAGAACTCAATTTGAAAATATTTGTTTGCGGATTATGTTAAATATTCTTTGTCAAGATTAAGGAATTAAAAATTTTATTTATTTAATATATATATATATATATATATATATATATATACATATATATTGTGGTAATTCATGAAATAATGAACATAGAAATAAAAGCTTTGTCTTAATATATATATATTTATTTTAATTGTGAAATCAGACGTTAAATTAATTAATCGTATTTCTTAATCAAACCTAATATACTATATAACTGAGTTGTTTTTATTTTAATTTTCATAATCTATTTAATTATTAAATGTTTAATAATCGTACTTATTATCTAATTTTCAGATTTTAAATTACTTTTAGTAAACTAGCATTTTCTCAGATTTCTTAAAAAATACTTTAAAATATGTAAATTGCTAAGCAAAATTTATTTTATCTGCTGAAAGTTTGATAATCAATTTTTTCAAGTTAAACTATTTATTGTAATATATTATGTATGGAATATATTATTTGAAAATTTGTATATCGTAGAAATAAGAGAAATAAATTAAATTATATAGTGTATGGAAAAAAAGAGATTAAAAAAAGATTAAAAAGAGATGGTATAGAATTAAAAGCATTGCTTTTTTTAAAATTTTAAATGGGAAATCAGCTTTATGT
>BPLQ01010053.1:0-10518 GCA_021605075.1 Caerostris darwini
CAATGTCCGTCGTTAACGGGCACATTGTCAACTGAACACGAAATAAAGCATTTCATTTTATGTTTCGTCAGACAATTTTACAAACATAACGGCATACACAAAGAAGGTTGATGTCTGGTGTAATGCTCAAAAGAATGTCATCAAGCAACGATAAAAGGAGACTACTTACTGTATTATTGGTTCTAAAATTGTGGAAGGAAGATAATGAAGCACTAAGACATGCGGTTTTATTCTTGTTAAAAATGAAAATGCTGCGCTGGGCTTCTACTTTAGTATAGCTCAAATAAATTGCATCTGTCAGTAAAAGAGCTATCTAATAAAATACCAATCAAACGCTAAACTTTAATACGATATCCTCTGTTCTTCATATTTTTTAATCAAAGTTTTGATGCAAATTTTTTAACATTCTATTGAAAATTAAAATATAAAAATTTATAATAAAAACTCAAATTATAATTACTTTTTAAATAAAAAAAATATTAATTTATATATATTTTTTTTAAATAATAACAATTCCATGTTTTCTGGCATTCTAGTATTTACATGATTTATTAAATGAACAATTATGGGTTTTCTTAAATTGTAATTTCTAACAATATTAATTATTTAAAGACATTTAGTGAAAGTTTAGAAATTCAAAATATTCAAATTAATATTCTCTTTTGATGAATATATTTTTAAGTTAATATTATATTATGTGAGTTGTATTATGACTTCCTTGAGGTGTATTCATGTAAATTATATGGAAGCATAATATGTTCAGCATTTCCTGCTCAAAAGAAAGCAAAATACATCTCCAGTACAGAGTGCAATTTGGACAGAGAGTATAATTTTCATGGATACAAATCTTCAAGGGTTTAAACTTTTTTTTTTTTTTTTTCTTTTTCCTTTTCTTATACTTTATTTTTTAACCAGATCTGAAAATATCTTGTTAGTTTGTTTATTAAAATTTTTCGTGTTTTCACAGATGTATTTATATTTAAAAAAGCACAAAATATATTAAAGAATTAAATCAAAAAAAAAAATTGCTGACATAGACGGAATGTACATGTAAACAATTCAAAATACATGAAAAAAATATACATAATTTATAAAAAAAAAAGTGATACATATTGCGAAATACTTATTTCCCCCACATTAATATGTGTGCGACATAATAATTTGCTTAGAATTACAAATTTCATTTCAGAAGAACAGCGAAAAAAGATACTTTAAAAACAAAATCAAAAATAAAAACCTTACTTTTTTTCTTAAGATTGTTATAAAAATACCATTTAAAGTTACTTGAAAAATTATTTAAAAAAAAAAAAAAAAAAATGAAAGAGTCAGGTAAAAGAAAGAGTGAATCATTAATAAGAAACTTTTTAAGAATGTTTTTGAAAGCAACAATTTAATACATTTCCACTTCAGCAAATTCCTTCGCAGTTTTCTATTTACGTTATCTAAATATGTTGAGAAGCAAAAGATGAATTTTTTTTTTTAGAAAACGGCATACTTCATTAAATATTTGTGGAATTTTGAAGACACATAAGAAATAAAACTTCTAAAAATATTTTGGTATTTGAATTGGTAATGGAATTATTCCATTTGTTTATGAATTCTTATCTTATTTTTTGTGAATTAAGTGAACAATTTATTTTTTATTCCATTTGTTTAAATTCTTATCTCATTTTTTGTGAATTAAGTGAACAATTTATTTTTTGAAGATTTTTTTCAAATTGATATAAGGTAGCATTAAAATAATGTCTGCAACATTCGAAACTATTACTTCTTTTTGTTGCAAATGTAATAAACAAGTTAAATTCTTCAAGAAAAACATCTTATATAAAAATATTCTAAACACCACCATTTTTTGCCATTTAATAAAACTAATTAATATACTATTTTTTATTTATAAAAATTAAAGATTCTGGTTTTTATTTAATTTTAAAGCATTATTTATTGAAACTCATGACTGACATGGCTAAAATATATGCCTTAATATATTAAATAGTTGTTAATACTTATGTTAAAAATAACATTTTATGTATATTTACATGATGTATATAAATATACAATTATTAATAATTCTCTTATTACAATATAATTATTTTAATCTAAATTAAAATAAATTAATTAATACTTTCATAAAAATTGTGTGCACAAAAATATGTGATTGGAATTGTATTTAAACATTATTTCCCAATTACAAAGTTACTCTTGGACTCAATATACCATTGAAGATTTGTATCTATATTTTTAATCATTGAATGGTTCAAAACGTTTTCCATTTGAAAATATAAAACTCAAATTGTGTGTACGACAAATATATTATCTGAACAGCTCATGGTTTCCTTCTACATCAAACATGTTACTGGACTTTGTATTATAATCATGTGTTTTCAAGGTTTAAGAAGATATATGTTTAGAACTTCAATCGTATTTAATTAAAGATAAACTATTTATTAAAAAATGAGATATTTAAATAATTAAAAACTTTTTTATCATAATATTTTTTTTTATCAAGCTATTAATATGTTTTTGAAATTCTAATATATTATAGTATATATATATATATATAATCCATTGCTATGTTTATGTAGAAATTACAATAATATATATATAATATCTATACAATATACATAATGTACATAATTATATAATCCACTTAACCGTAGGTCTTGTCTCATTGTCGTTGTCTCATATAATCGTTTCAAAAGTCACGGAGTCAAGTCAGACTTCAACCTACGTGTGCTCCATCACAACAAAAGCTGCCTCCTTTCCTTTCAACCATGAGTCCATACAGGTACGAAGAATTAGTCTTTAATCGTTAAATTCAAAGGTATATGCATTACCTAAAAATCATTTATATAAATATTAAAAGACAGTTATTATTAGAACGGAAACTTATAATTCAGAAAAAACAGTGAGAACCAATATTTCCAAATGGAACATAAAATACCAAATTATTCTTTGCGAAAGTAAAGGTCTTTTAATATGGAGATGACCTAGTAAGCCAGAATGCATGACGAATCTTTAAACAATATATTTTTCATTTAAAAGGTTTGTTTTAAAAAAAAAAAAAAATCTTTTCCTAATAACTTTCTGTCTATAATTGCATAGAGCAAGAAAATATATACTGATCGACTTTCAACTGATATCTTTGGAAATACTGCTCAAAACCGAAAAATTTAGAACATTTCAGAAAATCGAAACCATTTACTTTAATACTCGTAGCATCAATCGGGGGAATTCAAAAATCAAAAGTGATATATATTTCGATTAATTTGAAAAAAAATAGCTTTTCAGCTTTATTTAAAAAAAAATGAGAAATATTTCACATTAGAGAAACGTTCAAAATTCTAACCATTTTCCAGACGGATTTCCTTACACTAGTCTAAGGTTTCTTATTTGAATAATGTTTTGCGTAATCTTCTTGAAGTAAATTGCTGTAACTGCCTCGATCGCATAAAACGTTTGTTCCTGGAAAGAAATCGTTTTCAAAATATCTTTCAAAAAATAAATGCCCGCCATCCCTTGAGTTCCGAGATCAATATACGGTGAGGGTACAGTTTTACTGAACGCATCCAATTACGATATATTAAACTGAATCACAGTTTCAGTTTTTTAAAAGCTAGGCCATGGGAAATCAAACAATACCTCTGATTCACATATATTTTTAAATAAGATTAAAAATATGTCACTATCATTCTGGTTTAAAAAAATCAATCGAATTCTATTCAATAAAAATTTATTAAATTCGTGCACGATACAAGTATTTTAAAAGCATTTTTTAGAAGAATTTTAGGAATATATATATATATATATTCCTTAATAAAATTGGTTTTTAAAAAAAATAAAGAAATTACGGAAACCCTAAAATATTTTTTATCTACTTACACTATGTAAAAAATTTTCATTCTTATCAAAATGAGCTTTCTTCAAAATTTAACTTAAATAATTAAACGTAATGCAATATATATTGAGGTGATATTGAATGTTTGGTAAATGTTACATATTTGATTGAATATTTACCATAACACATTCTGTCTAAATAAATAATTCGTGGAAAAATGAAGATCGAAATCATGAAAGTATGGGATACAGTCATTAGAACATTTTATTCTGCTGCGTCAATTAGCTGCAAGAATGAGCAATCTCATATACTAGTGTCTTGGAGCTATTCCATTGTAGTATTACATGCAGACAGTCATGATAAATCTTTCCCTCCTCAATTCACCTCCTAAAGTAAAATAATAAAACTCTCATGTCTATGGAACTATAGTTACCATACGGACAACATACATGAGAATTTTTTATTTCGCCGCGTCAAATTAGTTTTGCAATGTAGTGCACTTATGTTCAGAAACAGTACCAAGACAAGATTACGTTTATGAAGAAATTGTATAATCGAAACTATTCGTTAAGCTCAGAAGTATATACATTACCCAAAATTATGTACATAAATAAAAAAGGAAAGTTGTTATTGGAATGGAAATTTATAATTCACAAAAAAACAGTATGAACAAATACTTCCAAATGGAACACAAAATTCCAAAATATTTTTCTGAAATTAAAGGCCTTTTAGTATGGAGATACCAAAACAAGCCAGAATGCATGACGAATCTTTAAAAAATATATTTTTCATTTAAAAGTTTTGTTTTAAAAGCAAATACAATATTTTCCCATTAACTTTCTGTCTATAATTACATACAGAAAGCAAGCATATACTGATCGACATTCAACTGATATCTTTGGAAATTACACAAAAAAGGAAAAGTTTAAAGCATTTCAGAAAATCGAAACCATTTACTTTAATACTCGTAGCATAAATTGTGGGAATGCAAAAATCAAAAGTGATATATATTTCGATTAATTTAAAAAAATATTTTGTCAGCTTTTTTTGAAAAAAAAAATGAGAATTATTTCCCATTAGATAAACACTCAAAATTCTAACCATTTTCCAGACGGATTTCCTTACACTAGTCTAAGGTTTCTTATTTGAATAATGTTTTGCGTAATCTTCTTGAAGTAAATTTCTGTAACTGCTTTGATCGCATAAAACGTTTGTTTTCTGTGGAGAAATCGTTTCCAAAATATTTTTTAAAAAATAAATGCCCGCCATCAATTGAGTTCCGAGATCAATATATGTGTGGGTACAGTTTTATTCAACGTATTCAATTACGATATGTTAAAGTGGAGCACAGTTTCAGTCTTTAAATAAAACTAGGTCATGGGAAATCAAGCAATAGCCTTGATTCATATATATATATATATATATATATATTTTTAATGAGATTGGAAATATATCATTATTATACCGGTTTTAAAAAATCAATCGAATTCTATTCAATAAAAATTTAATAAATTTTAACACGATAAAAGTATTTGTAAAGTATTTTATTTTGAGAAGTATTTTATGAAAGTAATATATATTACTTAGTAAAATTGATTTGCGAAAAAAAAAAAGAAAGAAATTATGAAGAACCTAATGTATTTTTTATCTACTTGTATTTTTTATCTACTATCTTCAAAATTCAATATAAAGAATTAAGCATAATACCATATATATCGCAAATGTATTTAATGAATTGATAATTGAATATTTACCACGAAACAATTTGTCTTAATAAATACTTTGTGGAAAAATTGAATAAAGAAAGTATGAGATACAGACATTAGAGCTTTTTATTTCACTGAGTCAAATTAGGTTTGCAATGCCCTGTAGCCATTACTACAGTTATGAATGTAACCATTGCTATGTTAATAAAGAAGTTATATAATGGGAAATTGTCGTTAAATTCAGAAGTATATATATTACCTAAAAATCATGCATATAATTATTAAAGACAAGCAATTATTAGAATAGAAATGTGTACAAGAAAAGCAGTGAAAACAAATATTTCCAAATGGAACACAAAATACCAAATTATTTTTCCGAAGTAATGGCCTTTTAATACGAATCTTTAAAAAATAGATTTTTCATTTAAAAGGTTTGTTTTAAAAGTAAAAAAAAATATTTTCCAATTACCTTTCTATCTATAATTGCATACAGTAAGCAAATATATACTGATAGACTTTCAACTGATATCTTTGAAAATACTGCTATAAAACTAAAAGTTTAAAACAGTTCAGAAAATCGAAACCATTCACTTTAATACTAGTAGCATAAATCGTGGGAATGCAAAAATCAAAAGTTATATATATTTCGATTAATTTTAAAATACATTTTTTCAGCTTTTTTTGAAAAAAAAAAGAGAAATATTTCCCATTAGAGAAACGTTCAAAATTCTAACCATTTTCCAGACGGTTTTCCTTACACTAGTGTAAGGTTTCTTATTTGAATAATGTTTTGTGTAATCTTCTTGACGTAAATTGCTGTAACTGCCTTAATCGCATAAAACATTTGTTTCCTGACCATTTTCCAGACGGTTTTCCTTACACTAGTGTAAGGTTTCTTATTTGAATAATGTTTTGTGTAATCTTCTTGACGTAAATTGCTGTAACTGCCTTAATCGCATAAAACATTTGTTTCCTGGAAAGAGATCGCTTCCAAAATATCTTTCAAAAAATAAATGCCCGCCATCACTTGAGTTCTGATCAATATATGTGAGGGTACAATTTTACTGAACGTATCCAATTACGATATATTGAAGTGGATCTCCGTTTCAGTCTTTTAAAAAAACCTAGGTCATGGGAAATCAAGCAATACCTCTGATTCACATGTTTTTTAAAAATAAGATTGAAAATATTTCTCGGTCATTCCGGTTTTAAAAAAAAAAACAATCGAATTCTATTCAAAAAAAATTTAATAAATTAAAAAAAAGATAAATGTATTTTCACAGCATTTTATTTTCAGTAGAAGTTTAAGGAATATATATATATATATATATATACGTATATATATATATATCCCTTAGTAAAATTGGTTTGAAATAAAAATAGAGAAATTGTGAATAATCTAAAATATTTTTTATCTACTTATAATAAGAAAAAAAATTTCATTTTAAACAAAATGAGCTGTCTTCAAAATTCAACTAAAGAATTAACCGTAATACAATATATATTGTGAATTATTCAATAATTATTAAATGTTACATACTTGGTTGAATATTTATCACAACAGATTTTGTCTAAATAAATAATTTGTGGAAAAAAATGTATAAAGAAATCGTGCAGGTACAGGATACAGGTATTAAAACTTTTTTTTTCCGCTTCGTCAAATTAGCTGCAAGGATGCGCAACATCCTCTACAAGTGTCTTAGAACTATTCCATCACTGTATCATTACTTTTTGTCCTGTTATATATTTCCGTCCTCATTTTACCTCCTCCAGCAAAAAAAAAAAAATAAATAAATAAAAAAAAAATAAATAAATAAAAAAAAAAATAAAAAAAACTTTTTGTCTATTTAACTATAGTTACCATACGGGAATCTGCGTCAATTTAGACTTGCTTAATACCTGTAAGTTCGGAAACAGCACCAAGCCATTGCTACATATATGAAGAAATTATATAATTGGAAATAATCGTTTAATTCAGAATTACATACATTTCCAAAAAATCATGTATATAAATATTAAAGTAAAGTTATTATTCGGATGGAAATTTATGAATAAAAACAGTCAGAACAAATATTTCTAAATGGAACACATAAAACAGAATGAATTTACCGAAAGTAAAGTCCTTCTACTATGGAGGTGCCATAGCAAGCCAAAATTCACGACGAATCGTTAAAAAATAGATTTTTCATTTAAAAAATGTGCTTTAAAAGTAAAAAAAAATCTTACCCATTAATTTTCTGCCTATAATTATATACAGCAAGTAAATATATACTGATTGATTTTCAACTGATATCTTTGTAAATACTGTTTAAAAAATGAACAGTTTAAAACATTTCAGAAAATCGAATCCATTTAATTTAATACTAGCAGCATAAATCGCGGGAATGCAAAAATCAAAAGTGATATATATTTTGATTAATTTGAAAAAATAGTTTTTCAGCTTTATTTATAAAAAAAAATAATAAATGGGAAATATTTTACATTAGGGAAACGTTCAAAATTCTAACCATTTTTCCAGACGGTTTTCCTTACACTCGTCTAAGGTTTCTTATTTGAATAATGTTTTGAGTAATCTTCTTGAAGCAAATTGCTGTAACTGCCTCGATCGCATAAAACGTTTGTTTCCTGGAAAGAAATCGCTTCCAAAATATCTTTAAAAAAATAAATGCCCGCTGTCCCTTGAGTTCCGAAATCAATATATGTGAGGCTATAGTTTTATTGAACGTGTCCAATTACGATATATTAAAGTGGAGCACAGTTTCAGTCTTTAAAAAAAAACTAGGTAATCGGAAATCAAGCAATACCTTTGATTCACATGTTCTTTTTTTTAATGAGATTGGAAATATATCGCTATTATTCCGGTATTCACTCGAATTCTATTCAATAAGAATTTATTAAATTGGTACACGATGCAAGTATTTCCAAGGCATTATTTTGAGAAGAATTTCAAGAAAAAAATATTTATTCCTTAGTAAAATGTGTTTGCAATGAAAATAAAGAAAATAATACCTAAAATATTTTTTACCTGCTTACAATAAGAATTTTTTTTTCATTTTAAACAAAATGAGCTTTCTTCAAAATTCAACTTAAAGAATTAACTGTAATGCAGTATATATTGCAAAATATTGAATTTTTGGTAAATATTACATACATGATTTAAAAATTTTATCTAAATAAATAATTTGTGGAAACAATGAATAAAAAATCACGAAGGTAATCATTTTTTTCTAGTAAACTCTTTAGATGCCCCATTTGAAATTATGGAATTTTAATTCTTTTTCAGTACAATATATTATTTCACACAAACAATTTGTTACTACAATTTGTAAAGTCAATATATCGGGCATTTCAAGATTATATTGCGTTAAAAATATTATTATGTACGTTTGATTGTCAAGTACTGATCAAAATTAAAACTAAGGATAGAAAACTGTGATTGCTATGTCCCGCTAAACGATTTAATTAAAATATAATTTTTTCCAGACCAATCTAAATTTACGTTTGCTAATTAAATCTTCGTATATTCCTATCAAGATATGTCTATTTAATGGACAAAAGTAGTCTCCCATCTTAATCAAACACGATAGATAACACTTCTGACGTAAATCCTAATAAAGGTTTTAACGAAAATATCTTCGTGACCTGCAAGCAAATCAAAATACATTGCCCTGGAGATTGGTCGCCAAACTTTCGTAGAAACGTCAGAAAAAGAAATCCTGCGGAATCTTGGGGATTCATTTTTGAGAGCGGTTTCGTTTGTTTCTTTCTACTGAGGGTGGATTTCCGTTAAGCAAGGAATTAAGGAAGGAGCTCTCTGCCAATTCTGGAGTCAATTCTTCAAGGAATCAGAGATATATGTTTCAATTAAACGATGGAGTCAGTTCATGTTGAAAATAACAGACATTTTTTTAAGATTATTTTAGCAATCCATCTTCGAAAATGTGTACGAAAGTTCGAAAAGATGTTATTTCTAAGACTTTCTACTACTTGTGGTGAAGGTTTGACTTTTGTTAATTATATTAAATTTAGCATATGTTTAAAAATAATCTATCAATTTATAATACATTACTGGGTAGTTTAAATATACATTTCTTTAGTTAGCTCATTATTCTACGCTCAATAAGAATGAAAAAATTATAAATCTATGTTATTCAATGAAATAAAAATATTGTTTTTTTTAGCAATTACGTTTATTATGAAATAAACAAAATTTAGAATAATATATATAATTAATTTGGGCCTGAATGGCCCAGTGGCTAGCGCTCTGTCGCTCGGTACCACAGATTTCGGGTTCGAGTCCCGGCCGGTCCATGGATGTTTGTAGTGGTCCGGAATCCACTTTAAACCGTAGGTCCCGGTCTAATATGATCGTAGAGGAGGTGCCAGGGCATTGTTACTCCCCGTCCGTGGCTAATCTTCAAGTTACACCCGCTCCCTGGGTAACGCAAAGTGAGTAACGTCTGTACAGGGCTTGCCTTCAGGCATTCAAGACAGCTGTCTAAGTGTTTGTCATCTGCATTAGAAAATATATATATATATATATGTGTGTGTGTGTGTGTTTTCGAATGCAGCTGTAAGTAAGTAACCATTACAGTCTAGTTAGTAATATATTAAATACAGTCTGCAGGTAATATATTAAATTAATTATATATATATGTATATATATATATATATAATTTAATATATTACTTGCAGTACTAACTAGACTATAATAGTTACTTCTCAATTACAAATGATACTTTAAATTGAATTCCAGATTACAGAGCAATCCAAATCAAAGCTACCCTGGCTATAACATTATGATTTGGCATTTTTTAGCTATGGATGCCCCGTATTCAAATTTAGGGATTATATATTTATGACATTCAGAAAATAATAAATGTATTAAATTATAGTCTACCATGCATGTCCATTATAAAAATATATCCGATTGTGAAATTTACTTTAGATCCTAATTTGAATGATATATAAATGAAA